>PPHD01029123.1:0-10690 GCA_002909625.1 Bambusicola thoracicus
ACCTTATCACACACAAATACTCCACATGCACACAACTGCAGCAGCTGTAACAGCAAATGCCAGCAAGGCTGCTCAAGTTGGGCAGCAAAAAAGCAGGGGTCACACTAAATGTAATCCAGCCATCTTCTCATTTGCAGATTAGACATAGGCAGCAACTTATTCCTACTCTGCTACAGGATGGAAGAAGAAAAAAAAAAATCAAACCCCAAACAGTGAAGAAATGGCCACTACAGCAGTGTGATAAACAACACATTTATGACATCTGACAGCACAAGAAGTGATTTAAATCCAAATATATGACAAAGAACACAGTATGCTTTATTTGAAGCATGTCTGATGTGAGAGCTGCATCTGCAGGCATCAAACCTGATGCACTTAGAGAGGTAACCTCAAATAAATATCGATAACATACTTGAAACTGGCCAAACATTTTGGACAGAGCCACACGAAGCTCTCTCTATTCCACTAATTCTTTAAACATCATTTACATCTTTCATTTCCCTCCTTACTTCAGCCTGACAACTTCTCAGCCGTTGGTTTTTTATTATTATTATTATTATTCCTGTTTTGTTTCCAATCATTCATAGCTATTTGTTTCCCCAATAATTTCTCATTGTTTGCATGAAGCATCTTTACATCTCTCCCTGGAGGGCTATCCCTCCTGCCTCTGTAACTGATTTCTTGAAATCCAGGGATTCCATAATTAATCTGAGAGATACTTTCTGTAAGGGGTGTATGACATTTAGAGTTACACTAACAGTGCCTTTGGTTATGTTTTGTTTTCATTTTAGTCTTTACTACTGAACTTTACCTCAATCTAAGAAGAACTATGTGAAGTGACTGTTAAACATCCTTTATTTTTTCTATGTCTTAAAGAGATTTGTTGACACGCAAAGCAACCTTCCCGAAAATTACCTTGGCTGTTCGGCACAAGCACAAAACGAAAAGGTACAGGATGTTAAGTATAACATTCCAATTCCTATCACATTCCCTTGGCTCCAGACATCTAAAACCCGTGTCCCAGAAAGCTGTGGCACAAAAGAAAGGATCTACGATCACTGCAACTCTAAATAATTTGCATGCAGGAAGGGATGAAAACCTTTTTCCTTAAATATGCCTTCCAACCACCCTGAAATGCCACATCACAAGTATGGCATGTTTTGTGAATCTAAAAAGCAGCAACAAACTCTTATGTATTTCTGCATTTGATAGAAAGCATGACTTTTTTCTTTTCCTCATATCAAACAATGTTAATGCGTTTCTTTTTAATTTTTAATTTAATTTTATTTTTTAATTTTAATTATAACTGTTCACTGCTCTATTTTAAAGTTTATTTCTACCTAGGAAAAAGTAAGGAAACATAGATACACTAAGTCATACCTCTGAATGCATCTTAGGCTTTCTCTCTTTCCTCTCATTTTAAAACTCAGGCTTCCTTCTCATGACCCACAGAGGAGCAATAAAACCCAACCCCCTTGCTGCTCTGGTCAGACAGAAGACTGTTACACTCTACAGACCCCTGAACGGGGTAGTAGGAAAACATGCAAAATCAAACAGGCACCTCACTTTCATTTTTTAAAACTAAAAATTCTCAAAATCATTAAGTTTAATTAATTTGCATTTAAACTAATTCAGAGAAGTGTTGAACTTGAGTTATTATTTTAATATCTTCAACTTTCCTCAATCTTTTTCCTCTATAATGAAGGCATGCCTTCTCTAACTCCTACAGCTTTCCTTAAACAAAAATGCTTATTTTCCAGGAGAAAAGCACGATGGCAACATCTGATCAGAGGAGATACCTAAAGACTGATGGAACTTTTTCTTTCATTTTCTTATTTTTTGTCATCCTCTCCAAAGAAATATTCATTATCTTCAGAAGCTTGCAAGAGTCACAGTGCTAAACCAAGAAATGTACGCATGTGCCTAATCATTGTGTTATTAAAGCTTGGGCGTATTGGAGAGAACAGTCTGCTGCCATCCCCCTTGGCTATTGGCTTATCCCAACATAAGCAATACTTTCAAACAAAGGAGCAGAAAAACAAAATGGAACTGAGCTCTGGCAGAGGCTGCTGTGGCTGCATCCCCATGAGGAAAAATGGTTTGTTCTGCCCACGTGGGCAAAACTCACAGAATCCAGCAAAAAATAAAAGGTCATTGCTACTCTAAGAGCAAGCTACAATATGGCTTTCCCTGCACCCAATTCAACTGGGTTTTATCTCATTAATTAACCTCAAATATTTTGCCTAGTGAAAACAAGAGCAGTGCTCATCATAATCACAGTCTGAATGCTACTGTATGCTGTATTAGTTCCTCTTAAAAAAGCAAAAAACACCAATGGGCTTTAAAACTAAATAATTTTCAGCACACACTACTTGAAGCAGCAAAGAAGTAGGTGGTCTGATGTTCATTCTCACTTCCTGAAGTAGGATAACATTGTATCCTGCAAAAAATAACAAAGAAAAACAACATCCAAAATGCACTGGTGGTAGCATTTTTTTTTTTTTTTAAATTCTTCCTGCTATTTCCTCTCAAAATTTAAACTTTGGATATTTGACAAAGGACATCATGAAAATTATTTCCCCAGCTTATGATCTGTAATTTATGCAGGCTATCATACAGTGAATAATGAAATGATGCTTTGCATAGTTTTATTCCTATGGGTTATAAAAGGAAGAGCATTGGCACTGTCCTGTCATTGCAAATGGTCCTGGATTTCTGACGTCTCACTTCAATTGATGTTAATGAGAAAAAGAATACTCAGGCAAAATCTGCTGTTGGCACAGCATACAAGAAGAAAGCCTCACAGAATCCCAGAAGGGGGAGGGTGGAAGCAGGCGAATCTCTAATGCATAAAGTAATAGAGTTTCAAAAGATCTCTACAAGCTGTTAAGTAGCAGTGGGTAAGGAGACAAAATAAAAAGAACTGCCTAAATGGCCTCGTAAGATTTGAGCAGGACCCACACCTGAATTCAGATTTTTCCACCCTTGGTTTCTGTACGCCTGCACTTTGCACTTTGGCTGAATCCACTAAAAAAAAAAAAAAGTTGGTCTCACTCCACCCGAAACCACTGGGGAGGTCCAGTACTCATAGTCTCTTTGGGTACAGAAGTTAAGATACTAATCTCAAAAATTTGGAGTTAGAATACAGTGAACTTTACCTAAAGAAAATGGCAAATCTGATGCCTGGCCATCATGGCTAATAAATACTACAATGAATCAAATTCGTTAACTGCATTCCCTACAGACGTCCAAAACACTTCCCTGTTATTCACAGACAAATATACACATGCACCATGAGCTTGTTAGATAGATGACAAATGAATAAAAAAATTACAGCATGCTTACAACCATTTCCAGTTGGAAATAGCTCTTACAGCATTCAGCCTTCTGGCACCATTTCTTCTTTTCTACACTTTGGTGAGAATGTGAAATTTCTAGACGAAAACTGCTAATCCGGCTGGTCTAAACACATCCATAAACTCACTGAGGATCAAATAACTGCTCCCAAAAATATCAGGTAGCTTTTTTCAGAAAAGTCACATTTTACCAACTAAACTGAAAAACAGAGGTGAAGGAAAAAGGATCAAGGAGAAAAAAAAAAAAGGAATAACACAAAGGAAGATAAGTGAACTGTGGGACTCCTCACTGTTCCCATGTGCCCACAAAGTCTTACTAATCTCTCAAGACGTACAAAAACACTTGATGAGCAGGAGAATCCCAGGCCTGTGCCTGACAGGTTAGCTAGGGTGCATTTATGAAGCTTGTACAGGGCTTCAGGAATGCCCCTCAGTTGTTTTAGGTAGAGAAAGGGAAATGTGCGAAATGGGCAGAAACCAAGCACAAACCAAGCACAGCTCCACATCTAAGTAGTAGTTCTTGAACCCAGCCATAGCTACATCAAGGAAAAAACTGAAAAATCAGAGGAAATTTAACAATGACAATCACGTTAACTATACCTGTTTCATCAAAATTAGATATTTGTAGGGAAGAGGAAGTCTCATAAGGTGCTCATTAAGACCTAAGGAAATAATTCTTTCTTTCAGAGATGCGTTTCACTAACAACCGTAAAGTTATTATATATTTACTATTAATATATGCATTAAGTACAACTCAGAGGAATTCATTTCTATGATGCATTGAAAAACAATGTATTGTTTCAAACATTTGACATTTATCTAGTTCTTATTCACAGGTTACAGGACTCAAGGGCTCTATTTTTTAAGACATGTAAATGGAAATTGAAGCAAGGTGGCCAATACACTTGTTCTGGTTATTAAAAATATGGTTTTATACTCTTAAAAACATCCTGCTGCATTGCTGCTTCTTCAGAGAAAGGACATACACATGCACGATGTGGCTCTCTGCACCAGATGAAATCTGGCAATTTTTACAGATGGAAAATCTATTTCAAGAAGTTTGGCAAATTGCTTGCAGGAAGAGCCCATTCAGCACCAGAGGAGGAATCCTCTTCCTTCTGTACCTCTTCTCACTCTGTATTCTGCTCGCCATAAAAACTCCCCCTACATACAAAGAGTGCACTAGGCATAAACTTCCTGTCCTTCCATCAAAGTGCTAAAAGCTGTCACACATATCTCCACCTATTCAAACCTAATAAAATGGCTATGAGTGAAGAGGAAGCAAGTCGTACATATTCCTTCTAATTTTCCTTATGCCCTGTGAAGAAGTCACTGATGTGAAAGGCTACCTCCAAAGTTCTGGCCATGAAGCACACAGGAGCACAAGACTGCCCATGCGCGCATTTCAAGGACGCAGTCTCTTCCTAGCACTAACACTTCCCTTGAAACCATAGCAACTCATCTCCCAATGTGATGTCAAAGTATTTCAGCTTCAAAGACTAATGCATTCCTTGGGATGCCATTAGAAAAGACAGTTTATTGTACCATTTGTTGAAGGACTAGCAAACCCGCTTCTTAAAATAATATGCTGGGGAAATATCTCTTCTTAAAGAAGCTGAAATTCATTTAAAAAAAAAAAAAACCCAGCCCTCCAAGACCTTCATGTGAGCACATCAAGTCATACTACTTCTTGCAGGGAAAATCCTGCATGACAACTCTTATTAAAATGCACAAGTTTGCTGGTATATTATCTTAAGTATACCATAAATCGGTTATGCCAGTAAGTCTCATAAAAAAAGCAGATGTGGGAAACAATTTTACCTTGCAGAGTATTCAGAAGATATCTTAACAACCAAGTACAGAAAGGCTTTAGAAAAGAAATCTCTTAAGCAGAGCTGAGAGTAGCTAGGCAAGTTCCAGAGTAAGTGAGCGAAGGGGTCAGGATGAAGTACAGATTTTCTTTCCCCCTCAGCTATCCCCAGCCATCTCTCCCACGCAGCTGTCACACGTTTTGCAAAGAAAAGAAAGAAGAAGAGTATATAATTTTGTTCCCAGACTTCTGCTTACCTCAGAGCTTCTAGATCACAGTAACTGTTAACTGAGCCTTCACTTACCTAGGGAAATCCCTTATCTTACTGAATAGGCCCATAAAAACAGTCTCTAGGATAGCTGTAACTCCAAACAGCCTCCTCTCATCTTCTACCCTTGCAGAAACTGCTCCCATTCAATAATTTGCTGCAGCTGGAGACCCTCCTTTCTCCAGGTTTCATATTTCTGGCAGTGCAGCTGTTAGATGATTATGCCAATAGGTTTCTACCTGGAGGACAATTATGTGCTTTCTATTTTAGTCCACTGGGAGAGTTGGTGCGTTTTACCACAACTCTTCTTCCACTATTCCTCAACTTGCATGTATTTCTGTTCTGAAATGCATGACATCATTCTGCTTAGCTCCCCCACCAGACAGAAGAGCATATCCATCCTTCTTTGTCCTCCTCTCTTGGACATTTCCTTGTGCACTACTAATTGTGTCTTTTCTGAAATCTAAGGATGGGAAAAGCAAGGAATGTCATTTTCTGAAATAGATCATTATACCAAGAATACAATGAGCAATTTATTTATTCCAGTAACAATTAAGAAGAAAACAATAAATCTTAAACCATATGACCAGCAGTTTACTAAACACACAAACTGGAACCTGGCTTCCTACAAAACATAGCTACATTTCAAGAAACATGGTATTCTTGCTCAGCTTTGAGGTGTGGCTGCCTAGTGCTCTCTTCTCAGCAGTTTCATTCCATACAGAGTTTGCCAGAACAGGAAAAGGCCCAAGTCCGGGTTCAAGTATCTACGCCCAGGGCTGCCTCAAGGCACAGTCAGAGTAGACATCTGCCAAGAACAGCTGCCAGCCAACTATTCCAGTCACAACAGTTTCTCTTGTTTGTATATAGGTGAATAGGTTGGAGTTTGGAGAGCAGACAGCCCTTGGAACACTCCCCCTGCAAACCACAGAAGAATGCTTACCCCATGGAGCTGCCTTCCTGCTTCCCCATCCAGGCCCTGTTTAGTCTTTTCCTATGATACAATGTGCTGTCTTCTCTCTCAAATTTCATAGCTGCCCAATAGGTAAAGTTAAAACTTTCATTAGATATATGGAGGCTGCTCACAGGTGAGATACAGGTTCCAGGAAGAGAGCAAGGAAAGAAGTTTGCCAGGAGAGAAAGAGAGGAGATGAAAGGACAATTGCCATCCACTTAGCACCCTCTTGAAGTATTTTCCACAGGTTCCTCCCATGACTACCCTAATCTCAGTGTTCTCTCCCTTTTGCATCATGCCCCCCACTGTCATTTCCAAATGGGATTTTGCCATGTGACTCAGACTCTGGCTGTGCTTCATTCTTGGCTGAACTTCCTCACCAGAGCACACGTCCCATCCAGCAACAACATTCCTCTCACTGGGGACTACACAGCAAAAGGCAGTATGACACGGGCACCTCTTTATCTCTCCTCCTGGTTTTGCTGTCTCCAAACATAGTCTTAGTAGTTTCCTTCCAGGAGAATATATTTCAGTGTATTTAGCATTCCCAGTTGATGAACAGCCCCTTATTTTTATTTTGTTTTTTTCCCCACTAAAGGTAACTCCTTTGTCACAAACCAGTTACAGCATAACCAGATTGTGTTCCTTTGGAAGGTCAACTGAAGAATACCAGATGTTCTTTCTCTTATAGCATGCCCCTCCTCTCCTGAAACATACTCTGATGGAAATGGTTCATGATTTCTCCTACACATGGGAAAAACTCCTGGCTTGTCTTTCCTAAACATTATTCTTATTAAAAATATATTCTTCCTACTGAAAACAAGATGGGATATAAAAGTACAGGGTATGTCTTCTGCTTGGTGGGTGTAAGAAGATGCCTTAATAGGAATGCAAGTCAAAAATTTCATATAGTGAAATGACAGCTATCAAACAGATTTCAGTGGCTTTCGAGGAGGCTAAGATATTGACACATCATGTATTTCAGCATCATTAGGAATAATTTGAGGACAACACGCACACACAAAAAGAGTCCACCTAGTATGGAATTATCGGCATTAAAGAGGGAAATACCCTATGGCACTAGGAGGTTTAGGGCTCATTCCTTGGAATACATCAACTGGGAGTATCAAAACAATATTTTTGGCGCAAATTTTTAAAGATTAAGATCACTGATAGAAATATAGAGGTTTTCAAGAAACAAGAAAACTGGAAAACTGAAACATACTCTGAACACTCCTGTGATGAGAAATCATACAAGAACCGTGATTTCCTCAAGTACTCCCATCGAGAATAATCTCAGCATGGGTGGACATGCAATTATTGCCTTCTACCTACATCAACTCAGTCTGGTTTCTGATGGTCAAACAGAATGCTTTTTCTTTGCTTATAAATCTACAGATATCTAGTAGAGTTGGAAATTCTACCACAAACGTATGATACGTGGCAAAGGCAGAAGATGCTGCATTGACTACTAGATTTGCCAAACAAGAACTTCATCTACCTATGACATTACCAAACTATCCACTATAAAAACCACATCCTTCACTGATGTGTTGATAATTATCTACAGACTAAAAATGCTGGAAGTAACAGAATTTTGATGCTATGACAGGAATAAACTATTAAGATAATTTAGTCGTTTTAAACTTAACTTCATAAAGAATTCTTGCACACATTCAAACTGGAGATAATCACGAAAAGCTGACAGTTACCCTGTGTTCATGAGTTAGAGAAGAGGCTCAAAACTTACCCCAGCACACTCAAAGAGGAAAGCAGCCACTGTAAGCATAACTCAGGATTACCTCTCACACACACGTTAGGAATTGTGCTTGTTTTTTCAAATCTTAGAACCTCTGTATGTAAAAAAAAGTCTTCACTTTTTTTTTTTTAATTCTCACCTTTATCTATTAATATGTTCATATTTTTGAGGAAGCTAAAAAAATATTTATATTTTTACTGCACTTAGTATGGTTGTGTGAGTGACCAACCCAAGAAGCGTAACACCATTTTAATGAACATTACAAGTCAGCCAAAGAATGGACAATCCAGACACAAGAAGATCGGTGCTGCAGCTTTTTAAAAGGATTTCAGATTGATACAGCTGGTGAGAATATCCTGTATTATGCTGCACAGAATTAACAAAATGTTGAAGGAATATAAACCCAAAAACTCCATGGCATAAGTCAGTGTTCATCTGAGAAAGGAAAAATATTGCATATGGCTGCATTCCCTAACTTGGCATTCTATGTCTTCTCACACTTTCTTTCACAGCAACCAATACAGAACACTGTCAGATAAAAGAGACACTAAAAAGGGCAGAGGTCTGAATCAATTAAGTAACTTTCATCTGGATGGAGACAGCCTAAATTAATATAATTTTGGTGATATCCATCCCTAATGTGGCGAGTGTTTTAAACGTTCAGGTTAAAAAAAATCCAGTTCAAAGCACTGGGCATTATTACCTGTATTTCATGCTGAATCATCATAATCTCTTGAGGAAAAAAAGAAAAGACATTTTATGTTCCAATGTACCTTTAGTTCATCTCATTCCTTTTTCTAAGCCCTTGTACTGCTGTAGGAGCATAGAATGATTAAGCCACACTGCTGACCTGCCCTTTAACAGGACCTTCACTTTTACACTCCTCTGCATTCAGCCAAGCTGAAGAGATGAATAGCTACTGTGATTTCTGTCATCTTTAACTCTGAAAGTCAGAGTTTATCTTGGTTCCACTTCATATTTTTCCTAACCTTCTCTTGCTCTCTATTCCCATCTTTCATCTCTTAGTTTCTATTTTTGCTATTTTCCTCTCCCTCACCTATACTTGATTTTTTAAAAGCATATCCTGCTCACACACTAATTTGCACTTCACTTACATCTTCATCCTTGATATGATAAAGCTTAAAAAAAAAAACAGTATCTGAATAATCCTTTTTTTTCCAGTTTGTTTATATAAAGGACAGTGTGAAAATCACTTTTCCTGCTCTACTATCCATAATGTGCATCAGAAGGCACAGGTATTGCTAGGACAGTTCCAGCATGAGCGATTTATCAAGACGAGTTATTGACTAACCTGCAACAAGAAGCTGGGGAAGCTAGCTACTTCTCTGTCTCTCAATAATCAACAAATAGCTCTCTTTCACTTACTTCACTTAATTACTCTGTCCAACCAATGTGCAGATAATATTTACCATATGCATAAATGCTGCCACCTATTTCCTGTATTCTTGGACAAGTTAAGT
Organism: Bambusicola thoracicus; assembly: GCA_002909625.1. NCBI lineage: Eukaryota > Metazoa > Chordata > Aves > Galliformes > Phasianidae > Bambusicola > Bambusicola thoracicus. The sequence continues at coordinate 9,630 of PPHD01029123.1, forward strand.
AGTAAGGAGACAACACATTTGTGTATGACTCTGCCATGTTGACACCATTCATCAACAAAAGCAAAAAATTAGGTCACTATTGAGATTCAGTAGATACACTGTAGAATATGAGGCATCTGTATGGAGAAAAAGAATAAAATTAATGAGTATAGTTTTCAAACAGCAATAAATTTTTCATCTAATGAGCCAAGTTCACTTCTACTGTGATTTTCCAGTCTCAAATTTGTGCCTGGCAATGCCCGCAATATAGCTCTGCAGAAGGAACCTGCTCTGGATCTCATGACTGAGTAGATTCAGTATCACTGTTATAGGACAATTTACTTCAGAAGATGGCAAAGAGTATTATCACTCAAACCACCAACCAAGTGAAACAGAGTGCAGGCCGCACAATTGTGAAGGATTACAAGAGATAGAATATCTGAAGTGGATGAAAATGATACAAACAAAAATACTATACATTAAGCATTGCAACGTCCTATAACAATCAAGAATGTTATCTGCATTATCTTCCAAGATTCAAAAAACATTACGGCAACACAAAAATGCTTGCAGCTGAGTTTTGACAAAAGTATTTCAATGATATTTAAAAAAAAAGGCAAAAACATAATTAATCGTATACAATTACAGATATTTCCCCTCAGTTTGTAACTCAGTGTGCAGGAGCAATATTCTTAATGTTTCTTTCAAACTTAGTATTACAGTCCTGGCAAACCTACAGTTATCGCAATAAGTTCACTATGTCAATGACACATCTACTTAGGCAGTGCAATCAAGGGACCATTAAGAACCTGGCAACACTAACAGCTGAGGCACTGAGACACTGAGTGACTGCACTGAAAGACTGTGACAGAGCTGGGAACAGCACCCAAACCTTCTAGCTTCAAGATACTTGCCATAGCCAGAAAACAATACTTCTCATGAATCTCTATATTTACGTAAAGCACATCTGTACCTCATCCATTCACATCTCTATTTTTCTCTTCTTTAAGTTTGGAAAATTTTCAGAGATGTGTTCACCAAATCTTTTCACAGGCTTCCGCACATGCACAGATATGTGTACA
>PPHD01029124.1:0-10690 GCA_002909625.1 Bambusicola thoracicus
AAAGAAAGAAAGAAAGAAAGAAAGAAAGAAAGAAAGAAAGAAAGAAAGAAAGAAAGAAAGAAAGAAAGAAAGAAAAGAAAATACTGTTTATAAGCAAGACATTTTTTAAGAAGGTGGTTGCTTGGTGGTATTGCATGCTTATTGCTTCAGCCTCCTAGCTTAATTGTGCTGGTGACTTGTCTTGGCTCTGTACAATCAGAAAATGTAATTAATTGACACTATGATTGCTAGCAGAAATGCTAAAAGGATGCGTATCAATTTCTGAGGAACATTCTGTCTTAACCTGGTGCTTCTTTTTTCACTTTCTGATCTTAGGTTCCTTTAGGAAACCACTGAACAATATTTCACTTCACTGACATTCAGGTTTGCTCAACATTTCCTGTGCAGTTTCATTTCATTCACAGCATTATTCATAGTACTTTATTAATGTCATGACTATACAACAGATTATCTCTACACAAGTTAACATCATCTTATGAGAGCCAGCAGATCTGCTTCATTTCTTTTGGGTAGACTCTTGGGTTTGTTATTTTTTCTTTTTTTTTTCTTTTCCAGTCATTTTGTTTTTCTGTTGGTGGTTGGGGAATGTAGGGAGCAAGAAGGGAGTGGGAAGGGGAAAAATCCCACAAATACTCAGAAAATAATAATTCCTTTTATTATTTAAACAAACAAAGAAACAAACAAAAACCTTACCTAGATATGATGAATGATAAAGAGTTTCATCTGAAGGCCAAAGAAGATTATTCTTCCACTAAAATCAAGGAAAACCAAAATTAGTCATTCAGTGCTTCATTCTTATTTTATTTTTTTTAGGGGGTGAGGGATAAGTGGTCATCCAGATCTCAAAATAGATTTGATCTTAACATCATATGAAAGGTACTGAGGTTGGTGTTATTTTTGCTACAGATATATTTTTTTTATTGTGCCTTTAATAGTGGCAAAGCACAAGTTATACTTCTGTGTAAATAACAAGTGACAGAATGTAATTTTGTAGATAGTCATATATACTCACTTTATATAAAAGGACTCCCAAGATCCAATTAAATTATGTTAAATTATTCATTGTAATTATGTTTCATTTCAGGACCTACAATTATAGGAGCTAATACTGATTAGGTTTCATTTATATAATGTACAAAAGAACTCAGCAGTTGTGATATAACCATATAACCTCTCTATGTGAAATTTCAATGTGCTAAAAACCAATGTTATTCCTTAGAGTTAGAAAACTGCTCAACAGTGGCCACAGATATAGAGTGATTATAACTGTGAACTGGGTATGCAGTCCTACGCTGTAACAAACAAGACTTCAAATTCTTTCTGAATAACCCTAACATTTATGAGATTTTTATTTTTTATTTTATTCTGGTGGTGCAAGGAAAGTACTAATTTCTGCCTTTGAAGCTAGTTGAAGCTAGTATTAGATTAATATGCTAAGATCTTATTCTTAATGAAACTTCCTTCTTCAGTTTTCCAAAAAGAGACTAGTCATAAAACTAGTTACTAACACTATCTGAAATTACCTGTGCAGTAACTTCAGTTTTCACTTGATATTTAAGGAATACTAGTGAGGCCAGAACATGAGTCATTTTGTATGCAGAAAGAAGCTGTGGACTGCAGGTAGACCAGTGTATAGTGAACGGCAGGCTGTCGTAACCACATTCTATCACACTTTAAATGTAAGTAAGGTAATAATTAGCTGTACCACTGCTCTGTGTTGCATTTGAGAGCAACAATAGTACAGCTGTGGAGTTTGAACATTTCACCGCAGTAGCCAGTAGCCAGAAGTGCTACGCTGCTGGTAGTAATAACGTTGCTTCCCTTCCCATGAATTCCCATATCAATAATATTTAAGATGTGGATTTCATTGTTCTACTTCAGTTTAATGGATGAAATGAATTCTTAATGGTCTTGAATTGTGTGTAAAATTTGAGGGAAAGAGGTAAAATATGGGCCTTGGGGCAATTATTTGAAGTTCACACAGTATTCCCACATTATGAATAATGGGGTGTAGCAAGAGAAGAAGATAGAGGAAGATGTTTCCATGGCCTCCTTAGCAGTTTTCTGTCTTCCGTAACAATCTTCAACATGGAGATATGGTCATCAGATGCAGTTGTCAGACTAACCACTAGCTTAGTATATCTATGTATTAACTGATATCTTGTCCCATGCTCTTACATCAGAGTAAAAATAAAGATTATTACAGTTCCTGGGTCATGACATTCATGATTTATTATTCCAGTGATGTCTAGGACTTGTCAGCTATGTGACTCAAAGCACAGGGTCCATTCAAATTTGTCCAATAGTTTTCATGGATCAACATTTTACTAGCAGGCCTTCTACTTTATAGCTGACATAACTGCTTAAACTGAATTACTTTCTCTAACACAGTTACTGATAAAATCAATGAACGGATATAGAATGGTATGTAGCATTTACTGTTGCTCTGTTTACATAGCAATTACAAATTCCTGATAAAATCAGCATAGTTCAGGATCACCAAACTAAATATTCCTCTAGTTTAGGATATGCACTGCAACATTTAAAGTTGTAACCAAGACATCTTCAATTTTTACAGTACATATCAAATGAGGAAAAAAAGTGAACTGAGCAAAGCTAGTTGACCCTAGGACAATGAGACAGCATGGCCATGGCTTAGGAAGGTGGTGCCATCTCCAATTGTGGGTAGTTTCAAGAGTCTAGAGAATAATGACTTGAATGTCATGTTACTTCACAGCTGAAATAGCTCTGGGCAGAAAGACAGACTGGAAATATCTTGAGGTCCCTGCTTTCCTGAAGCTTTCCTTGGTCTTTGAGCTTAGTTTTGCAGGGGCATCTTTTGCTCATAAATCTCCAAGCACTGCTAACGTAACTAAAAGGTCAGTGGAAGTGAATACAGCCAGGAATAACTAGTTTTCACCTTGTTCTTTGTCTGCAAACTTCAATGAAACCCCTTCTCAGAGATCTTATATTCCTGTCATGTTGTTTTGGAAGACATCAGTTATGGACAATAACAGATCATAGATAATTCTCCCCTGCTGGTAGGGAACTGTTAGCTACTATTATGGTTTTCTGTAAAATTTTTTGAATATACATCTATTGTCATTTTTCTAACTGGATTCTAAAGCCTTTGTTAGTAGGTTTTTTTCAAATGCTTGAGTTCTTGCCCCCTTTCATATTTAAACTCCAGCTCCCCTTTGATACATATATGATGTGTTTTCTTATTTTGCAGCTGAAACCAGATCTATATCACTTTTTCTCTGCAGATTTCCTTGCATTTCCAAATTGCTGTTTTCTCCCTTTCACATTCTCTTCTGTGCTCACAGTGAGTGAAAGCAGAAGTAATCAGCTTCTTCCAGAAAGGGGTTATCTAGGAGAACTCACTGAATCAATACACTGTTTGGAGGCGTTGTTTATAAGAGGATTTGCCTGTCAGTTTTACCCTATATATTAACATCTGGTCAATTAATTATGTAGGGTAAAGTTACTTCTGATGACTAGAGTTTGTGTACATCTAAAGTAAGCTTCATTCATGAAGAAAATATCTGTTATACATATCTGTTATAGGCACCATATATGTATGGATGTGTGGATATACATCTAGTTATCAGTAATATCTTGGTATTATCTTGATACTTGGGTACACATGCTTTCCTTCATGTGTGAATATTTCTTCTGAAATTGATCAAAAGCACTGAACTGATGTTAGCTGGATAAATTTTCTTCATATCTGCAAATATGGTGCTTAGTTGAGGACCTTGTGAAAGCACAGTATTTTAGTTGTTGCTGAGCAGTGCTTAGACAGAATAAAGGTCCTTTTTGCTTCTTGCATTTCTTTACCACTGGGTAGGCTGAGAGTACACTGTAAGCTGGGAGAGAACACAGCCAGGATAGCTGAGCCAGAACAACCAGTAGGATATCCTATAACACGTGGAGGAAAGAAGAAGGAAGTGGGGACATTGGCAGTGATGGCGTTTGTCTTCCCAATAAGCTGATATAAAAAAGAAGCGCTACTTCAGGAATTCTTGACTTGCTGAACTTGACTGCCAGTCAAAGGAGTGCATAAATTCCTTGTTTTGCCTTGCTTGTATGCACAACTTTTGCTTTATGCATTAAACTGTTTTTGTCTTGACTCAGTAGTTTTCTCACTTTTACCCTTTTGAGTTTATTCATCGTTCTACTGTGAGGAGGTGAGTGAGCATCTGTATACTGCTTAGCTGCCTGCCAGAGTTAACCAACAGTAGAGACGTTATAATTAGGAACAGACTGATCTGTGTTTTTTTAATAAAATCTTAAACTGTAAAATTATAATGCAAGTCATATTTTTTTTTATATGACAACAATTTGCATTGTTCTTTTGTACCCACCATGTTACACTACTGTTTGCTTTCTCTTTAATTTGGCATTATTCTACATTTATTGTTTGCAATAAAGTCAGTAAGCGAGGTTCTCTCGGAAAAGCTACTGATTAATCTCATAATTTTTCCAGCAGTTTTTATTTCTAAAATACAAATAATTTTAAAGAATCTTCATTGCTACTGAAAAAACTACTTGAGTGGCACAGCTAGTCTTGAATACAGCTTGCTAATCTCAGTGTGCTTTTGGAATGTGGTAACAAAAAAACCTCCCCTATTTTCAAGTCTTTGAATATATCAAAGGGAGAGATAACAGCATGGAGATTTACAACTATTGTTTTAATAAATATGTCCAATTATAGCAACAATTGCTGTAGTAACTTAAAGAGAAGTCCATGAAAAGAACTTGTTCACAATTAAAGAATTTTAGGGTTTTATGACTGAAAACAAATGAAAAAAAAAAATTGTCATAAGAAATGTCCCTCTTTGAGTAATTAACAAAATTCAAAACACACCTATTGCCTAGAGGTCTAAATATGGGTAATACACTTAATTTTTACTTCCAGATTTGAAAGTTGACTTTAAAAAACAATTGCTTGTAGAAGGGAAATGATCTATCTAAAGTAATATTTGAAAGCTTTGTGAATTTCATAAACAACTAAAATTACAACTCTAAACCTAGATTTGACTCCTCAGCTTCTACCTAAACTTGAAGAGCAAAACAAGGACTTCATTTTCATGCAGTCCCAAGAACCACATATGAACATACCTACAGGCTAAATAGCTTGATTTACATTCTCCCTTTTTCTCCTTGTCTTACCCTTGTTTCACTCTCTCTTATATTATAGCTTTTAAATAAGTTCACCTTTACTCCTTCAGACAGGGGTAAATAAGAATAAAATGTCATCACTTTTCAAGGATAGCACTACCAGTGGGATTTTATTGGTTTGTTAAATCATACCTAAAATGTATGGTGGGCTGTCAGATACAAGTTTGAGAGTAGAAATATAGAGAATCTTTGGTACTCAAAGTAATGTAGCAAAACAGTTTCTTATGCTCATCTTTGTTTCTGCTGCTTTTGATTAAAAATGATAAAACAAACAACTTGTTGCTTGACAGTTTACCTACAATGAAAGTACATGTAGATAAGAATGCATGGGCTGAATTTCTTCATATCTAGGAATGCTTTCTCTGTTTGTTTGCCATTCAATTTTATCAACCTCTGATGACCTTCCATCAGTTCTACAAGATGGCTCTGTGTTTCAGTTAGACGAAGCCAGGCAAGAGATAGTCACTACATGAAATATACTTTCTCCTCAGATGGTATAGCAGAGGAATACTTACAATACAGTGGGTGCAGAAACCAATTTCTCTTGTAAGCTTTTCAGAAATTTGTTACTGCTCTCTAAAACTGATTTAGGGAAAAAAGGAGCCTGAACACTCAAAAAGCAGCTTATGTTGACAGCTATGTCTGTAGATGAATGCAACAGAGGCAGTTAAGTACTTGTTATGTCTGACTAGTCTGCTCAACCCCTGTGGATTAATCTTACAACAATGATCCGAGTGGAGAATTTCACCAAGTTGGCACAAGCACTGCATGCTTTCATAGAACACCTAGGAAACTGCTGTAAAAGACAGTGGGGCAGCAACTGGTGTGAATGGTTATACATCTGTTTCTGTTTGTTCCCTCTTGACATTATGAAGTTAGGCAATGTGCAACCATCATGCAAGTCTTACTGCTCCATGTATCATTAGGTACTGCTACTGGAAAGAAGATGAAGCCTTCTTCCTAAGACTTTAGTTTTATCATTTGTGCACTAAACTCAGTCTTGAGATCTGGTTCTGCTCCCAGATTGCCTAACATGCCATACTGACATACAGTGTCAAGGACTTCAGGAACCAGGTCTGTGCTGTGTCTCTCTGCCCCAGTCCTAACCTGAACAAATATCACCCTCACCTTGAAAAATGTTTTACTTTTGAGAGATGTTGAGAAAGAAAGGAAGCTCCAGACTTTATCCTACAAGATGACACATACGAGAGCAGCATGGGAATGTACCTCTTTCAGGGCTGTCATAAACCCTTTGTCTGTTAGTGTTAAGTGGGAGCAGAAGCTTTCAGTACTTTGCAGAGTACAACTGACACATAAAATGGGCATGATTTTCAAAAGAAGAACAGGCAGAGAAGAAAGGGAAAAGTAATTCATATTTGGCACAAAAAGCTCCTTTTTACTTGAGCTGAAATTTACTCAGTTGTTTCTGCTATATAGAAAACACGTTGTTCTATTACCTTTCCAAAACTCACTGAGAATTTTTTTGAAGCTCATGCCAGTACTCACAGATATACTTGTGTCTTTTTCTGCTGGCTTTTTTTCTATTTTATTTCTTTTTACTTAAAGCTCAAAACTGCTTCTGAAAAGCAGTTCTGAAAAATGCAGTTCATGACACAGTTCTTATATTGCCAAAGACCCTCAAAATAACCATTCATCTGTTTCTATTGCAATGACCAAGCAATGAATGCTTCAAAAATTTTATGAAACAAAAATGTGATCCTCCATAGCAATCAATTCTGTATTTTTATTGTTCCTGAAGACTTTTTCTTCTGACTGTAAATGATCTGTCTTTAGTACACGTATGTGCCCATCAATCTTCTTATTTTGCCATCTATTGCAGTCATATGTTGTATAAAGAAAGATCTATAGCTGGCAAAATAGCTGATTCTTTTCTGTTTTACTCCAATCTTTCAGACAGGGGAATGGAATATTTATTTTACCAAAAGCTTTCTGATGCTTTGAACTAAAGACAGGTATAGTAATGTTCTGCATCCATTTTGCCTTCATTTTATGTTGGAAAATACTAACAGTAGGTATTACAGAAGTTTAAGCAGGTACAGTACTGCCATGTGGTTTGCACTTGTATTGATTTTCCTGTGAAAACTGGTGTAGATTCATATTGCTACAGTTCTCTTAATTCAGTTTGCTTGACCTCAGCTGAAGAAATAAGATAGAACTTAAAATCAACAAAAATCTATATTGCACTAAAAATCTATAAGCCACAGATTTTTTTGACCTTCCATTTCTTATTTTGCGGCTTGAATAGAATTTAAAGTACAAAACTGAGGAAGACTTTCACATACACGTGGATAGAAATGGCATTTTCTGTTGAAGAGTTTCCTTATAAGTGACTGTACCTGTAGCTACTGAGACCTCTGCAAATAAGGATATAGAGAGAGATAAAGAAAAGGGGGGGAAGATTGTTTTGTTATCATGGATTGTTTGCTTGTTTTGACAAAGAATCTCCTGATGTAATGAAATTCTGATAATACTGTTACTACTGGACAGACTGGGAACTGAGCAGTATATATGCCAGGTCATAGAGGCTGTGTTTTGCAGAGAGACTGTGGAATCTCCTTCTCTGAAGATATTCAAAATCTGCCTGGATTCTTTCCTGGGAAGCCTGTTATAGGAACCTGCTTTAGCTGGGCATTGGACTCAGTAATCTCCAGAGGTCCCTTCCAACCCCAGTGATTCTGTGATTTCATGATTCTATAGGAGACTTTGTCATTCTAAGTAAATGTGAAAGGAAAAAGTGCTGTGAACTGGTTCAGTGCATAAACCCTACTTAACCAGACAACTGTGTAGCAGAGGATGCTTAACACAATGTCCTAGGGATTATTAAAACTGCTGAGTATTTTTCATCTTGTATGTGGTACTGTACACTTGCTTGCACAGATCAAGATGGTGAGCAAAGGCATAGCTAAAGTCTAAGAAGAAGTTTGTTGTTTGGTAGGGTCAGTAGGTCTGCAAGTCTTGGTTACTGCTTCCAGTTTTGCTTCTTGGATTTTGTGGAACAAAACTGGGCTCTGTCTAAACCCAGAAGAGTAGACATTTTTAAAAGGAACTAGATCAATCTCATGAATGAACGGTGTCTGAATTTGGAACAAAATCCAAAATTTACAAATACCTTTAGATATTTGGTATAACATTCATCATGATGTAAAGCGAAGACCTGGTAGTGTTCACAGTGTTATGTATAACTTGTTTATGTCTGGCAGTGTTTTGTCCATTACTGGGCGTCTCTGTTAGGATGAGAATTTAGCATTACAGTTACCATAAATGTACGCCATCTTTTTTCACCACCAGAGCATCGTAGAAAAAATCAGGCAGTTTTTCTTGCATAAATATTTGCATAAATATTTGCGGCTCCTGACATTTTGGAAAGTTCTGTGCCCCACTACCATAATTCTACTTTAAGTTTTACCTACAGCCACACGTACAAAATATCTCATTTTCTATATCCATTGTGCATTACTTGAGTAGCTAATGGGCTAATTGCCCATTGAGTAGCTAATTTGCTCTAAATTTTGGATAAAGCCTGAGAAGAATTATGCAATTCAGGCTGTTCATTGTTGTAAAAAGGAATACAGTGTGAGATATGATGAATCAAGCAAAATAATGGGCTGGGTTTTATGCCTCATTACTAATCTTTTTCAGAAAGGTTGATATACTTCTCACTATGAAGGGAGAAATGCAGATTTAACTGCCATACACTACACTGGTTGATCCATTAGCACTAGTTCAGTTTTCCAGCAGGAGCAGAGGGGAGAGGAGGTCCCTGCAGAACAGTAACATTTGTTCTCTCCCAGCAACAGACTCTTGAGATTAACTAAAAGGGAATTAAGATAAGGATATATGAGGTGTGAAGAATGAAAACCTTGAAAAGTTTGGAATATTGGAGCAATGATTTTACATTAACAATGCAATTGGAAGGATTTTCAGAAATGTTTTTTTTTACTTTTTTTTAACATTTTGAAGTGTATGACAATGGATGGAAAACATTTAGTCCAAGTCAGTTTGCTGTAAATATAATATATTCTTTGACATTCTGCTCCAGCTCTCCATTCTGAAGAACAACTAGAATGACGTTATTTTTGAGGAAAAAAATGAAACTATGTTGGGTTAGCTGAGAATATATTCAATATCCAATTATTTTAGAAAATAAATAGAAAGTGAAAGCTATTCCCTCTCCTATCCCATCCCATCCCAAACCTCTCCTCTAAGGACGATTTGATTTTGTCCAAATTATCAGTTTGGTAATATGGGTGTTTTGGTCAGCTATCTAGTTTTTAACAATGTCTTTTGAATTTAAAAGATACTTCCATGTGGTAATGAAAAAAAAAAAAAAAAAAGAAAGAAACTTAAAATGGGTTTAAAGACATGAGAAAAATTATTTCTGTTCATTCATATCTCTAACCACATTCTCATAGTAATTATATTAAATAAAATGCAAGGAAGGATGAAGAAGAAAACAGTTCTATCTGTGAAGGTTCAAATAATAATTCAGTGGATATCTAAAACACAGGGCAAGGTTTTCTTGAGGAAAAAAATGGTAATGGAAAACTATTTATCTGTCTTTTTCATATTCCAGTTCTATTCATTCTTCAATCCAGTGGAAATCTGGTTGTATGCACATAGCGTTCTCAGATCAAAAGAACAGAGAATAGTTTGCAGTGTTTGTTTTCCTTTGACATTTGTTATACTTAAGGAATATGTGATGAGGAAACTCAGGAGAAGAAGTCTTCTCCCCCAGCTGTGCAATGCAATATAGAAGTTATCCTTTAAAAAAAAAGGAAAAAAATGGAACTGTGGCGAGGGGGAGAGAAATGTTTTTTCTTTCATCATCTCCTATCAGGCATAGTATACCACTGACAAGATTTTTCATGAGGTCTACAGGTACATGACAGTACTGTATGCTATTAGGTGCTATTGTTAATATTCCATCTATATGAAATCAAATCCTTGACTTTAATTTTCCCTATAATTTATTCCTATCAGGGATTCCTTGCCATCTTGCAGAGATAATGATCTCTTCATAGATATTCTCAACATATTTCAATTATTCTATCTCTGCTCCGTGATAACTAAAAGCCCTGTATCCAAGACAATCAAGAGCACAGTTCAAGAATATATAGCTATAAAAGCATTACCAATTCATTTTAGCACCAAGATAATCATAGAATTACAGAATGGCTTGGGACCTTAAAGATCATAGAGTTCCAACTCCTTGCTTTGATAAGGGTGTCAACTACTAAATCTGGCACTGCGCTCAAATAGACTACAGATTGCTCAAAGCACAAGAGGGCAATCTCATATATAATCAGAATATACTAAATAAGAATACAGCTAACATTTACTGCAATAGGATAGATCAACTTTTTATTTGTCAGACTTATTTTCTAATGATACAGGCTGCTTGAACAGTAAGGTTTCAAAGACAGCTTCACCCTCACTCATTTATGAGATATTCTGAAGGAAAAAAAGTAGCTTAAAATAAAACTAG
>PPHD01029125.1:0-10689 GCA_002909625.1 Bambusicola thoracicus
TTGGAACAGATGTCCTCAAGACATCCCTTTGAACCTCAGCCATGCTATGATTCTGTACATGAAGATGTCTCATAAAAAAACATCCATTGGGCTATTTCTCCATTAACTTTATAATTTTCAAAAGTAACTGAAAGCAGCATCAATAGCATCCAAACATACAAAAAAAAAAAAAAAAAAAAAAAAAAACATTAAAAAAAAGGAAAAAAATCCAACCATGAAATTCTATTATTGTAGCATTTTATAGATACTCTTACTGATGTAAGTCACTTCGCTACCCAACATAGTCTAATCTTGCACATTTTATCCCATTTACAAACAAGTTGGTCAACTTCTCCCAGGTAAAACTTTACCTATCTAAATGCTAGAGAGGATGGTATTTTTCCTTCTTTCAAGGTAGCTTGGAATAGCAACAGTATTTGAACACAACAAATTACAGTGCCTCAGAGCAACAGGAAGAAGTACTTCAGCGGTTTGATTTAAGGAGCTGCCTACAAATGGGAACAAAATAATGACTAATAGTGGTATTTCTAATACATCTATTACCTTGACACAACAGCAAATATAGATGTTCCTCATTTCACAGATGGAGAAGCTGTAGCACAGAAAATACCATTAGTGATGCGTGATCAGTGAGTCAGAGTAAAGGAAAGGAAAGAGATTCGAACACATAGAAAAATCCATGTGTCTGAAAAGGGTGAGAGAACAAAGAGCTGTAAAAAGTTTGGCTGAAAGGCTTATAGTGATCTTAATAGGTACTTAGCTATTTAAATGCTCAGAAGTGACAAGCTTAGAGAAGTTTTGTACCTGCATTTTTAACTGACTAGAGACAAGTGATTCTGCTTTCCTTGAAATTTCTCATAAATTACCTTGTTTGGAAATAAATAGGCAACAAAAAGAAGAAAAAGAAAAGTTGTTGCAAAACAGGCAGAATGCAAATATCTTGATATTGTATAAATTCTACAGAAACAGCTGTGCATGGTTCCCAGATAAATTCAGTGACAATGGTTTTGATCTTTGTTCCAGTCTTTTTTATTTTTTGTTTTGTTTTGGGGTGTGTTTGTTTGTTTGTTTTTCTTACATAATATAACTTACTGTAGCTGCAGTCAGATTTTAGCTCTTGGAGTTCTACATGTGCTCTAGCTGTGACATAAATCTAGGACCTCTTTTATTTCAATTCTTACTGTACTTCAGATAAAGCGTGCAGAATCAGTATCAGATCAGAACTCCCTGCCCACTCGTACAGGTAGTAATGACTAGGCATAACTTTCCAAAGACTGAAATCAGACATGGAAAGTCATGGTGACATACTCAACAAGAAACAGATTGAAATCATGATACACAAGATCAATAACAGAGAGGAAACTGTTGCCTTTTGGAGTCATTTTAGAAAGGAGGAAACTGTAGAGCTTAGTAGAGAAGTATAATGAAATACTTTTGCACTGTGGAGCTAAAAAAAAATGAACAGAAAATGGACACAATAAGTAAAGCCATGTGGAAAACAGTTTCTACTTCCTATGCAAATTTATAAGACTTTTCAGTTTACTTTGCTGAGTCATAATAGGCAGAATCTCAACAGTACACTCACAAATGTAATATAGGAAAAAAAAAAAAAAAAAAAGAGACAAGACAGAGAGCTGAAACCACTCCTTTTCTGTTTCAACTATTTTGAAATGGCATACTTTTAAAAGTAGATTAATTTTCTAAGTGAAAACGTAATTGGTCAAAAAAACTGTATTTTTATTATTATCACTTTTTCAGATGATTTTCATTCAGATTTTGATTTCACACAATGAAATGCAACCAACTCTTTCCAACAAATAGGCTTCTTCTTGTCTGGTCTAGTGGTTGGTGACCCTGCTCATAGCAGGGGGGCTGAAAGTAGATGATCATTGTGGTCCTTTTCAACCCAGGCCACTCTGTGATACTTAAATGTTTGAAGCAGCTCTGGCAATTTAGTAATGTCTTCCATACCTTAGACCCTATACTATACTATACATATGTACATTATATTATATGAGCTATACTGAAACAGTAGAGCTATCTTTTTCCATTCAGGAAAAAGGAATGCTCCATCCAGGAGCATTCTCTCCTTTCCCTTTTAACCCAAATGTATTTATTTTCTGGTCGGTGGCACAAAAACATCTGTGGATGTTCAAGTGCATGAACAAGAGGAAATTTACTCTTTTCTTTTCCTCCTGAATTTCGATTTGGTAAAGCCATGGATAATGAAAAATGTTGTAACTGATACAACTCAGATTTCTATAGACCAGTGATTATGGCAGCAATAGAAGCCGACACCAGTGTAATATGACAAGATGAACTGGTGTCATCTAGGACTTGGGAGATAGGGACCTTTTAGCTGACGTTTATCTCTATCCTCACTATTTTTCACATGTAATCACTGGCATTACCCTACAACTTTAACGTATTCCATACATGGATAATAGTCTTGTAAAACAGTTCCATCACTCTTTGTTCTTGTGTACACCAAATAAATAATATTTAGAGGGAAAAATTGGACTACTCATTAAACATCCCTCAATGTCTTGGGCTGTAATAATGCAATTTCTACAACAAGAAAAACATATTTGTCTTCATCGAAACTGTCATCAGTGAGGAGCAGAAAATAACTGAAATGCAATTTACAATAAAATAATCAAGCTGATTGATCAGGACATATATCTACCCTTTAGTGGAATTAATAAAAACAAAGAAACAGAGCAGACTAATAATAAATTTGTAGCTGGTGCAAATAACTCCTTGTTAAATTTTATATCTATACAAAAAGACCAGGAACTGTAATCAAAATCGTATTAGCAATTCAATCTCCAGTTACAAAGTACAGCCCAGCTGTCTACATGAGTTGGGAAGGATTTCCATTTGCTTTGTCTGATTTTATGCAGAGGACGGCATAGCATGAAGCGTGACCTTTCATGGGATAGTCAGAAATGGTCAACAGTTTAACAGATTTATTATTCTGATATTTATGAACAGCAGGCAGTCTGAGAGCGTAGTAGCAACATGGCAATTCAAAGGCAGCAGGGTAGGGAATCAATTACTAGGGCAGACAGAAAAGGAATAAAACTTCTCATCTATATCTTGCCTATTTATGGTCTAAAGCGAAACTGGTGATTCATTTAACTTGTAACTTCCTCAGTATTTCTATACCAAACATTTAGAGACAAGGAGTAATAGAATTCTGCTCTGTAGGATCATATGACAGAAAGTAGTACTGTTGTTTAGTCCAGAGCCCTTTGCTGCAGTGCGCAGTGTAATAAGGATTTTAACTGAAGGCAGCTCACAGATCTACCTGTTCTGCACAATGTGTCATGAGCTGAAGGCAGCAGCAGAAGATCAAAAATCAGCTGTAACTTGTCACAAGAAGACAACAGGCAGGCAATTTATAGGTGGAATTGCCAAGTTCCCTTAGGATTTAAGTAATACCCTCCTGTCACCCAGGAGAGCATAAACCACATTCAATAATCACTGACCTTCTGATCTAAGGGAAACTTCCTCTTGCCCTCAGATCTAGTGAATACTTTAATACTGATTCTGCAAATGCTGTATGTCAGCCAGGCACTTCTCAACTTCTTACCTTGTGACCACATCAGAAAACTGAGTTATGTTCCAGGAAAAAGGTGAGGAGCAGCCCCTATGCCCCATCAGCAGTATCCTAATATACCTCATCACTGTGGCACACGAGGAATGCAAACAAACAGCAACATTGTGTCCTTCCAAATATCTCAAAAATGCAGTTCACCTGCCGCATCCTATAATCACCTTGCTCTTTTCTGCATCTGCCTTGGATGGTGACTCATTGCTATTGTATGCTCATACAAGACTTTCAGGTGCCTTTTCACCACCTCTTACCCCCAGGGTCTTTAGTTTACTGCTGAAGTTCTCATTATCAGTCTCTAAAAGCATGGCTTTGAGCACTGTGCTATCCTATTTCCTTCCCTTTTCATAACATTATGCTGTCTCTCATTTTATTGCTCTAGGGCGGAAGGGCATCTGTCTCTTTCTACTGACGAAGCCATCCTCTGGACTGCCAAGAGCAGCTCATATTGTTGTTTCTGCAACATTCACAAGTACTCCATTTTTCTTACTGTAGGATGATCTTGGGCAAGGCAACCCCTAGTGCTTTCACTCAGTCAAACCAGTAGCTCCCCACACACAAACAGCAGTAACTGGAGAGGGAGTAGAAACAAGAAACACTGTTACAGCAGCAGTGGGATCATCAGTTATCTTTTCTTAAAATATTTACTCCCTGTCTATCCTTCATTAATTTTCCTGAAGCTAAACCAGCAGCGTACTTCAGCCATGTGTGAAGCGGTTAAACTCATCGGCCGTAATTTTCTTTCACAGCATGGTCTGTTGCCATCTTGTGGCTGATTTACCTGTGCTGTACTGAAAACATGAATAAAATCAGCGTATCAATCTTGGTTTTATCTTTTGTAAGCAACACTGTTTAAGGTACGTGTGAAAGTTCAACCAGAACTGGAGGATTTTTAACTGAGTTTTCTGATGCTTCACTCTGGCTTAGTAATATTCTATCAAACCTTCTCCTTCGTGTGTGCAATTTATTTTCTTAACTGTAACCTACATACTGATTGCCTAAAAAAAGTCATTCTACCTCATTTTTTTTTTATTTAATGTTTAGTGAAATATGATTCCATGACAATTTTTTCATAGATAAATCTTATTTTTACTTTTTAACGTACTGAAAATCTCCCCTAACCAGAATCTATTCATTTGTTGAAGTTAGTTCAGCAGGAATTTGGATGTGATCAATGCGTGAATTAATAAACTAGAGAGGCACCAAGCATCTGTGATGATAAAAGCCATGTTGCAGCAGAACAGTCCTATTTATATGTTTACATGACCCATCTGATAGGACAGTTTCTTTCTTAGATTTATCTCCGGGGTACACATGCATAGTAAGCATCTGCACAAAAAAAGTATTTCACATTCTGTAGATTTAAAGATTAATTACAGTGATGTGTCTTTTGGCTTATTATTAACACCATTTAGTCACCTATGGCATCATCTATATAGAACGAAACCTATCAGACATTACTTTGATTCAGGAAGAGATGGCTTACTCAGTGATATACACAAGTCCAAGAGCTGTTTTCCTGAACAGGAGCAGACTTGGGCAGGCATTTAAATGCCTTCCTGGATGAAAGCCTGTAAGGAGATCTCTGTTGATTATGAAACTGTTCTACTTTGGTGACAGTGAGAAGAATAAATCACGAAGTGACTCTAAGTGATTCCATCAATGCTTTGATCTTGTTCTCTTTCATAAACATATAAATCATATGTAACAAAATCAAGAGAAAGCCAATGGCAGTAAATGAAGTTACACTGTTAGGGATAGACTTAATGACAAGAGAAATCACTCCCTGTTATTACTTAACAATTTCCCTTAGGAAACCTGGATTTTAAGGCTTTTCACAATCATGCTTATGTTGCCCAATTTCAAATGCTTAACATTTAAGAGAACGAAGCTGAAGGAAGTTGGTACTGTAGCCCAGAGCAGAGGTCAGCAATGGCATACGGTCTGTTATATGGAGATAGGATTATGAGAAAGCAGAAACAAGCATTTCCTTAGTTCATAGGAATTAATGGTGGAATTTACCCTACCAAACAACTTCTTCTCCCCTCCTACACATACCCACAATTAATACCAAAGACGAAAACACTATAGGAATGAATCAGTGAGGAACAAGGACTAATTCTAGAGCAAACAGGATTTTCTAGTCTTGCTCATCTCTAAATGAAGGCTGTTTATGACCCTGTTTGTGACACCTCCACCTAACCTGCTGCTTCTGGAGGTGACTGAAACTACTCCCCTACAAGAAAGTTATGTGCAGTTGCACACCTTCAGCATTTGTGTGAGAACTGCTGGAAAACCATGGCAGCTGGCAACCTTCCCTTTCCTGCAATCACCTCCATGGTTGTGGTCAACTGTGTTATTCGTTTCCTGGCAGGGACACGGCCATATGATGTTCGCAGGCTTCCATATGGTAAAAATGAACAGTCCACAGAGAAGAATATGGCTCTGGCACAAACTACTCTTTCCTAATGCTAACCATTGACACCACTACACTCTTCCTGGAGCAGCTCTTCTGCAGTCTTGCAGCTGCAGCACACAAAGCTCACGCTAAGCAAAGCACTCATCCAGAAAAACACTGCTGATCTTCACAGGAAGCGTAGATAAAGCAAAGATTAATCACTTCCTTTTTATAGTCCTCTGTACCCCAGTTTGTTTTCATGTGAAATTGGGGCAGAGAAATATTTTCATTTGCTGGGAAGCAGAGAAAAACTGTGAAACATTTCCAGCTCTGGTTTCTCATTCAGCTCTGTTACTCAAAACAATCTAAACAATCCCAGGCCTCCTTTCTCACTGCCTCTCCTCCATCTCTGTTGTGCTACCAGAAGTGTTCATGCTCTGAGCTCCATCAGGCTACTGATCTGCCTGAAAAATAACCTGGCAAAATGCACTATTTTCAGCAGCATCAGGCCCCTGATGCTGTTCCCTGCTCATCTGCATGAGCTGTAGAAGAGACAGAAAAGGTAACAACAGAGTGAGCAGCCATGGGAAAAGTGAGTGGGTGGCAGACAGAAGCTGTTTTCTTTCATGCAGGAGTACCTGCAATATGCATCAAATTTCAGCTGTAGAGTCCTTCCATTTTCACAAAGCATTAAGCATCCTGAAATCTGTACCTTGGAGAACTTAGCCCAATTAGGACTATGTTTATAAAGCAATTTGGGCTACATAGAGATAGATTTATTCAAAAAGGGAATTCAAAAGTGCCTTCACACTTGTCTCCCATGGATATGAGCATCTGTTCTGAAGTATAACTGTACTCTCATAACAATTCCAAGGGTAATAACTGCATTTCCTGAATAGAGCAAATCCAGGTCCTTCTGTGCTAAGAACACGCATCCTGTAGGATTGTCGGCTTTCCCTAAATACACAATTAATTCTGCCAGTAACAGTAGCAGACACTTATATGCCCACACAGGGAGCTGTGTTACATATGACTTGCCACTGCATTTATTTTTCAGTGTTTTAAATGAGGAGAAGGGGAGGTAAAGCAGCTCACTGGACTGAACAAACCATCCTGTATTCCAGGTACACTTGTGATGATTAGCCCCAAAAAACAGGCAGCAGAAGGAGGCCCTTTTATACTCAGCTAATAGAAAGGCCCTGGTCTAAGCACAAAGAAGACAGTCTAGATTTGAAAACAAGGAGCTGAGTTTTACTTCCTCTTTTCTTCAACTAAAATGTGCCGTCTGAACCAATCTACAAGCTGGATCAGCCTTTAAGTTGAACAGGGTTTGACTGAGAGCCTGCAGTTATGTTGTACTGGGAGGCATTATGTATTCAGGGTTCTGGTACAGGATGACTCCACATGGCATTTCTGAAATGCTGATGGCCACAGGTAGTAGCTGCAGAACTGGCTCTGGTTCAGCACTACTGTCAGTGCTCCCATTCTTGGAATAGTTTGGCTGCAAGTGCCCAGAGGACTGTTCTTGTTCCACTCCTGCTTTTCTGCTTTGTATTTTGAGCAAACATTCTTTCTGGGTAACTGCAGGTGGGAAGGTCCCCTGATTTTCCCCAGGAGCTGCAGGATACTCAGGCAAAAATGGACAAAGGAATTGCTGCCAGTGAGAAAAAGCTCTGCTCAAAAGAAAAGGTGGATCTGAAACACATTTCCTTTAAGGATATCTCATTGGATAGAATATATCTTGAAGTGGAGTTACTGATTTCTATCCAGAAATTCAAACACTATACACCAGTCTGAAATGTATGAATGACTTTGCTTTGTTTCGTTTTTCATTGAATTAAACCCCTGAGCATTGTTTTTGTTGTTGTGTGTGGAACTTTTTGTTTTGTTGTTGATGTTTGAGGGGGATGGAGTTCTTTGGTTGTTTTCTTCTTTTTTACTTTAAGCTATATTAGAGGAAAAGAAGGTATTGATTCGATCTGGCAGGTGGTAAAGAAATTTACCAAGAGTGTAATCTCATCCAGTCCGGTCACTTTCAGTTTTTGTATTATAGAAGTATTAACAATTTGCTCTGTGACTGGCACTCGGGCAGAGAGAAATGTGGAGTGCAATGAAATACTCTACCTTTTGGTAGAGTGAAAGAAGTGAAAGAAAGAAAAGCGATTTAGTAATACTTTCTCTATGGCACGTTTATGAACTTGAGCACCTTGGATATGTTCTTTAGAAGGAAGTGCTATAAGTGTCTCTAGAAAATTATTCCCACTGAAATCACACAGGAACAGCATGTAAACCACACGGACCAGGAGAAAAAATATACAAGAAAAATAGTAGAAAAACATCTAAGTATGCAAGAGGCTTAATTCAAAATTAGTTTTTGAATGGTAACACTGCTGTAAAACAAGGAGGGGGTACCACAGACTGCTGTCTGTAGATTTTCATTACAAGTAGAAATTATAGAAGACAGCCTTTTGGAATTGATACTAACAGAGCATCTGTGTTAACTGCACTGTTAAAATCTTACAGACAAAAGTAATTCTGAATTATGAACATCTGTAACTGCATGTTTCTATCTGAGACAGCAGCACTTTGTTGAAATACAGAAACTGATTTTAGGTGCATTAACCTGAGTAGCTGAAGCACCGTAGCAATGACAGCAAGGAACTTAGTGGGGTGTTTCCAAGTTTACTGAAATGTTAGTATAGCCATGACAAGGAGACAATCCTAAAAGCAGCAGGAGATTTTATGTACAAAGATCATTGAATCATGAAGAGCAGAAGACAGCATGGCAGTGTTTGGGGATTTGCTCTAGAGTTTTGGGCTTAAGTCAGATTGCAGTTGAGACAACTGAAATGCAATTTCTCAAAGCCAAAAGCAGCAAGAGAACAGTGAAACTATGTGTTGCTTCTAACAAAGTTCCCTGATATCCCCAAGGGAAAAATCATATTTTCTCAATATTTTCTTGACATGTATTCTGTGGTAACACTACACCGATAAAACAGTTGCATAGCAAACGCAGATTTGCTTATGGTACACTGGAAGGCAAGAACTGACAACATGCAAATCTCCACAAAGATAAATCCCCACAATGATTTTTCACTTAACTGTTGATGTGTGTCACTTTCATTTATTTTATATTCCATGTTCTTCACCCAACCAGTCCTGCTGAGATGGTGGATGGACTCAGCTCCTGCTCAGCTGTTGTGTGCAATCGCTCTGGCTGCAGGGGAGAAGTAAGACTCCATCAGCACCTGTCACAAAAGAATAGGTGTAAACTTAACCACTGAACAAGACAAAACTACTGTGCTACATGGCTTTGACTGCCATTCACACTGAGCAGAACTCTACTGATCTACAAATACTGCAAAATAAAAAGGCAATTTTACAGTATTTGTATGTTTCTTGAAATGACGCTGCTTCTGGAATTCCTTGTTTATCACATCCCACAGACTGCCAAGCAAAATCTGCCCTACTTTGAAATAAATCATAAATTCAAATTGTTTCAATCCAGTCCTGAAAACCTCCCCAGGAATCTAACAGTCCAGGTGGCTGGCTGCGTCAACAGGAGAGACTTCAAAGTTCTGAAGTTAGAACTGAATGAGCAGAACAACAGGCGCCAGTTAACCCAGACAGACCCCATCCCTCCTCTGCCAAATGACAGTGGAAGGAGGGGGGATGGGAAAGGCAGCAAGTTGTTGCAGAAGGATTATAATCATTGGAGACTGCAGATTTGATTCTGAATGGATCAATGGATTTTGATTAAGCATCAGGATGCTTTTCCTCTCTCTTGCTCTTTTCTCCATTTTTCAGTGCAGAAGAAACCCTTGGGTCCATTACCAAACCCTAATGAAGACTGCCATCAATTCAATAAGCTCAGTATGACACTTTCTGAATGACTTTATGCCCTTCATCATAATGCAGCCAGTAAGAACACTTTTCAACTTCTTCTTGACACTATTACTATTCCCATTCCAATACAGCTGCTTGAAATTGTATGTCTGTTTTGTTTTAGCAAAACAAAGTGATATTCTGAGTGCAGCAAGAAGATAAAGCTTAATTCCAGCTCTGCGTGCTAAGAGAAAAATCCATGGCTCTGTCACTGTGTAAATGAAAACTGTAAATAAAGGAAGAATTAAGATGTTTAACTGATCATATTCCTAAGTTGTCCTAATTATTCCATTAGGAAGTAAATGACATTTGTGAAATAAGCAACTCGGGATAGTGTTGGATCTGCTACATTTTCACTGTCTCCTTCCACAGTTAGAAAGATTAATTATGACTAAATTCCCTTTCATCTACCATGGATCCACATCTTTGGTATCCTAAATAAAAGACTGCATTCCAGTCCTCAGATTTTTGGTGTTCCCTACAATAATTTTCAACAGACCAAACCACTAGGAAAGGAATGAGGCTGAGTCTGCTGCATTGACTTCAGGCTTTAACTGTCCGGAGATATACATAGTAACTGTGGGAGGGGAGAGAGAAGAAAGTCAGCCTCATATCCCTCAAGAAGCAATCTTCCAGCTGCTTAGAGTTACACCACAAGCAGTCTACATTGCTCAGAGCTTTTGATGTTCAAACATGCAAATTGTGGCCCATTTGCTTCTGATAACACGTAGATCCATTTTGCCCGGAACATCCATCCACCAAACCAAGGACCTTTTACTTCACAATAACA
>PPHD01029126.1:0-10689 GCA_002909625.1 Bambusicola thoracicus
CAGAGGGTGGTGACGCACTGGAACAGGTTGCGCAAGGAGGTTGTGGATGCCCCATCCCTGAAGGCATTCAAGGCCAGGCTGGATGTGGCTCTGGGCAGCCTGGTCTGGTGGTTGGCGACTCTGCACATAGCAGGGGGGTTGAAACTAAGTATTCTTTATGGTCCTTTTCAACTCAGGCCATTCTGTGATTCTATGAACTCAGCCAACACATAGGCAGTTGTGCTGTAACAGCTTTTTCACCTGCATCAGTTGCTGCTTATTAATAATGTTCATTCAGGTGAAGAACCACAACAAGCAAGAAATGGGCTCTGCTGCGATGGGTCTTGTACAGCCAGCTCTGGGCAGGAGCAGGAGATGAGAAGAGGTATTGCAAACACGTGAAGCATATATCAGTAGTAAATGTCATATAAGTTTTAGTGATGTGTTAAACCTGAGGAGCAACTTGCATTCCCAAAAACATCTCTTATTTTTCCGGTTGTATCTGCGCCCCTATAAAAAGAGATTTCCCTCCACACAAATATTGTTCTTCTGTGTCAAATGTATGTAAACCTTTTGTATTCGGCAGCGCTCAGCAGCTGTTAGTTCCAGAATTACACGCTTGTGCCTACTTCTGTGGAAGGAAATGGGCTAATAAGGAAACATTAACTGAAATAATGGAGAACGTAAAAAGTGCAGTGAGACAGAAAACTAAAGCAGTAAGTGATGCTGCGATGAAGAAATGACTGAGCAGGACATCAGGGGAAGATGGATTGGGAAAGAAGAGAAAGACCAGTCCAAATCAGGCACTTCTCCAAAGCTCTGTGCTTGGACTGACTTTGCGGCTGCTCCAACCTACTGCAGCCTTTTGCTGCCTCCTCCGAAGCATTATTCTTTGATTTTTTTCTCCCTTCAGTGGAACGCAGCATACCACCACAACTATTGGCAGGAGCGTATTTTTAGTACTTAAAAATTGGCCCCTGATTCTTTTGGCATTTTGGAGCGCATAGACAATATGCTCACCTTGAGGGATGGAAAGGTAACTATTTTAGGAATGGATAATGAAGGGAACCAGGAGGAGGTTTGGGATTTGGGGATTAGGGTTGCTAAAAATGATGAAAGGCTTCTCCCTTCCCCGACCTCCAAATAAGAAACTCTTCTAATGGCACAAATTTCAGGTCAGCCATGCCTGAGAAGGAGATGGAAAGAACAGCTAATGGGTTCGAGATCTTGTCACCTTTATAAAGGCTTTATAAAGGCTTTTCCATTGTAAATATGGATAGCGGTGGTTCGCTGTAGGTCAGCTTGGCTCTGATGACAAGACTTGGAGCACGATGGGGTTTCTCTTGTCCTCATTCTTTTCATGCCCTTGTCTGTCTCATCAGCTTGGAGCTCTGTGGTCCCGGCGAAGGAGATCTTAGCATTTACAGAATTTGCTAAGCATACAACAAACAGCAAAAACAACAACCAAAATTATTTTAAGTTTGTATAATGGCAAAAACATTAAACCATGACAGTCATACAACTGAAACAAAATACATAATAATCCAATGAAGGAAAAGCAGCAGTAACCGAACGCAGAAAGATTAGAAACATCAGCTCCAATCAGGCATAAATCACATGTGATTGATTCCAGGGAAGATCTGTTTTCCCCATGGGGACAAAGTTCCCTGTCCATGTAGTGAATGTTTCTCCGACCAGTCCCCCTTCAGTCCCAGATCTGTACCTCCACCCGTGCTTGACTGGTCTGGTGCTCTCCTAACGAAGAGTCCCTCATCACCAGAGTGTGATTTTTCAGACACTGCTGTGAATCTCAGGTTTCCTCCATTCTCCTCTCTGACCCCCCAGTATTTTTATACTTTTATTCAGCTAATTGGTCATTGATGCTTACCTCCTTCAAGCTACATTCCCCTCTTAAGGTCTGTACTGGGTGAGGAAAGCCTCTTGCGCATTGTGAAGAGTCTGAGACATGTTGTTAGTGTCTGGGACACTGATTTTGCTGTTCAGAGAGGTTATTTGTAGGTCTGTACTGATGTGCTGGATGGGTTTCTCCTCCATTTCCATTGGAATGTGCTCTTCCATTGACAGGCAGTTTGCACAGCTGTAAGTAAATACACAGACTAGAAGCTACCCTTAAAAATGATGTTCCTGGCACATATTTGTAATATGAAAACTTTGTTAGTTACGCTTCTACAAACTGTGTTTCACAGCCATTCTGCTTCCCTTTTATCTTGTGTGGGAACTCAGCTTTCGAATGGCATTTTGATGCCTCATGTTTGTCTTCCCTGCATGACTAATTCAAACCAGAATTGCTTTAACCTGTTTGCCTCATTAGGAGACTAGCCCAAAGATAACACGGAGGAGACAGATGTCGAGAGGCAGAAGTTGCTGTCTGGCTGTGTGGTGCCATCCCTAACTCCTGCCCCAGGGTAGAGGAAAGAGGAGTGTCCAAGTCCCCTGCCCTCTGCTCAGCCACTGGTCTAGGGTATTTCTTTACCTGAAAATGAAGAGCCTAAGGACAAAGTGGAACCAGAGATTGTCCCTGTGCATGCTGGCTGTTGTGGCCTGGAGGTTGTGGTTATAAAATGAGGAAAAGGGAGAAGGATTCTGTTTCCAAATGGTGTTCATATCTGAACTTGAGCCAGCAGTGTGCTCAGGTGGCCCGGAAGGCCGAGGGCATCCTGGCTTGTATCAGAAGTAGTGCAGCCAGTAGAAGCAGGGAAGGGATTGTCCCCTTATATGCAGCACTGATGGGACTGCAGCTCGAATATTGTGTTCAGTTTTGGGTCTGTCACTGCAAGAAGGGTACTGAGTTGCTCAAGCGTGCGCAGAGAAGAGCAATGAAGCTGGTGAAGGGACTAGACAGGGTTATAAAGGGTTATGAGGAGAAGCTGGGGAACTGGGATTGTTTAGTCTGGAGGAGAGGAGCCTGAGGGGGACTACGTTATATTCTACAGTTACTGAAAGGAGTTTGTGGCAAGGAGGGTGTTGATCTCTTTTCCCGGGTGGTAAGTGATAGGACCCAGAGAAGGGCCTCAGGTTGTCCTACAGGTGAGGTGGTTCAAATAGGATATTGGGAAGAATTTCTTCGTGGAGAGAGTGGTCAAGCTTTGGAACAGACTGCCCAGGGCAGTGGAGTCCCCCTCCCTGGAGGTATTTAAGAGAAGTATGGATGTGGCTCAGTGATGGGACTCAATAGGTCAGGCTGATGGTAGGACCTGGTGATTTTGAAGGTCTTTTCCAACCCAAGTGGCTCTCTGTTTCTGTGATTTTTAGAGTGGGTTTGTTTGGAACAAACCTGGCACATCAAGGGCTCCAGCAGATGCTACCTTTGTCACTGCTACACCTGCTTTGGTCCTGGAGTTGCTGGATCAAGACCCTCCTTCCTCCGTCTTCGTTAGAGCCTCCCATGAAGGCTGAAATTGCCGAAGTGATTTTGCACTTCTGGATGCAGCATGCCTCTGGCCGTGCATAGCTGTGCAGATGTTTCATTCAATTGGGACCACAGGGGAAACAGAGAGGGGAAAGTTAATTTGCATTTGGCAAGATGTGAGAGTTAACACTTTAATGATCTCAGAAAGTATCAAATGCTGTTCAACATCATTAGGCGCAAATAAGAGAATACGCAGAGTTCTCAGGCCTGAAACTTGAACTTAAGGTATTAAGTTAAATTGCTTTTCATTCTGTATGAGTAATTCTCCCTGGTTAAGATTTTTCACCATGTTTTAACAAGCATTGACATTCGTATTCTAGGAGACACATTATTTGCATTGCCCTTATCTTAGTTTGCTCTCATGTCTTTCAAAGTCCCATTTGATAAAGAGAGTATTAAAATGTACTTCTAGTCCGTGTAATCTATAACCATTTTTGTTTTCCATAGACTAAGGAATCCTCACTTCTTGTATAAAAAGTTGGTTCTACATCAGGGTGCTTTCATAAATTCCCCTTGACCACAGAGCGTTCCGTTATTATGATCACGTACTGATGAAAGGGAGAAAGGATAAAGTAAAATGAAGAATTACTTCTTCCTGAAACCCCACAATTCTACATAGGACTCAGTTGCAGTCGTAGGCTCGTCTGCTCTTCTAATAGCAGAGGAATAAATACAGGTGAATAACAAGATCTATGCTGCTTTTTAAAAAGTCAGGAAAGTAAAAGATTGCTGAAGAAATGGTGCTTTTATTGTCCAAAAATGACCAGAAAATATTCCAAAGACCTGACAAGTAATTTTGCATAGCAAATAGTCCTAGTGCCAGTACAGGATATGGCATTGTCTTCTGTGTTTAAACAGTAATAAGAGATTGTGTCTATATATCCTGATACTGTCAGTGGTATTCCTGTCCTGTGACAAGATAACAACAGATGCAAGGAGTTGGAATATCTAAAAAACATCCCATTCTGCGCCACCATGTTGGGGGGATTCCAGGTGGCTGCTGCAGAAGGCAATAGGAACATGCGCAGCACATCTACAACCTGGATAGAGGGACTCCTGGTAGAGCAGAAGTACTTCCTGGGTCACGTATCTTCATTGCATTTCATGGTTGTCCAGTGAGCATTTTTGTTTCGCAGAGTTTTGGAGTTTTTTAATGCGTTCACCGTGATGGCATCAGATGTATAATTCTGCCTTCGTAACCAGGCTTATTTAATGCGCATTCAGTAAGGTGTGGGAAGGCCATCTGAGTGAGAACGGGGAAGAAGAAATGAGGCCCCCTGCATCCTTCCCTGCACGTGGTCTCACAGCTGCCTTGCAGCCTTCCCCTTCCCACTCTGACTCCCCCTCAGCCTCCTCACATTCCTGCCTTTCCCAGCACTCTGCCAGAGCTCACATAGCCTGCTCCTCCAAGTTCGGTTCAGCTGATGTCTTCCCGTAGCCCAGATGTAAGCAGGTTACAAGTCATAAAGCAAAGAAGTCCCCACACTTTCAACTCCGAATGTTGGGATTTTGTAAGGGCAGCCCTTCTCCTTCAGCCCCAGCCCTGGAGTGCGTCCCACAGCAAGGAGCTCACCGGAGAATGAACCCAGCAAGCTCTCGCAAGCTCTGCTGAGCATGTCTGAGCGGCAGCTGCTCTGGTTTTCTTCCAAAACTTTACAGAATTGGCCAAATTGGGACAGACTTTCCACCGAGATTGCAGGAAGTCCATCCCAGCAGTAAGGTTGCTACTCTGTCCCATTCCAAGTCCCCCTTCCAGCAGAAGGACTTCCAAAAAAGTACTACAGCTTTTCAGGGGAGATTGCCAGAATACTGTGAGGAGGACCTGGGCTCTCCTTTGTGTTAAGCCTGCCTATGATTAGGCAAAGGAAAAAGGATGCTCTCGGACATACTGAATTTGTTTGGATGAGAGCTCTGAAGAAAAGTCAGCAAATGTATACCTGGTAAGGAAAGTTTTAGCATAAGTACTTTCTTACTGGGCAAACGAACGTGCAAGTAAACACAGGATGTAGAAGGCACAGTGTTGGGCTGTCCTTACCACAGGCTGCAAATGTAACCTGCATTGCTCCCTGCCTTAGCTTTGAGCTTCTGGATAATTTGGACAGAAGGACTGACGTGCAGTCAGCTGTGGTTAGGCCAGGTTTGGGTTCAGGCTTGGTTTTAACCACGTCTCTTCAGCGAGTCCCTTTTGTTGCTGGAGAGAGCTGAGAGTCTCCCATCTGTGTTGGGAAGTTTGGTCATGGGAGACAGACCTGGTAACACCAACATATGCTGGTTACTTAAATCAGGTTATAAAGGTTTATGTAGACCAAAGGACTGAAGCAGAGAGTAGCTAAGCCATGTACAGAGCACTTCAGTTTCTCTGAAGTGTGTTTCTCTCCCTTGTGTAAAATAAACACGGCATTAATTTCTAGCAGCTCTTCCTGAGCACACCTACATCACCAGAAGCACCAGGTTCTCAGCTATGCAGTATGTCAGTGCTGCATGCTCAGCAGCAGGTACATAGTAGTATCCCCAGTCTCATGGGACTCTTTTTGAGGGGTCTCCACACCTTCCCCAGCTCCTCGGGCAGGTGGCCACAGCTGGAGTCTGCATATGTGTGCTGTGCAAGCGGGTGATGAGAGGCAGTGCTGCGAGGCCCCAGTGCTCCACCACATCTCACTTCCCTCTGTCCTGGCTCAGAGGGCCCCTGGCACTACCTGTGTTCTGAGAGGAGTCAAGGAGCAGCAACCTACAGACAGTAAGGAGCGGTCTGTACAGTCTGAGAGGCTTGCTTGGTGTTTATTAGGGCTGAATTCATTCGCAACAGCAGCAGCTCAGCCAGCACCAGGGTTTGGGCCCGGTTGACCCCCACAGTTCTTCCTTGGGTAAAGCTGCTGTGCAGAAGGGCTGGCAGCACCATTCCCGCTTACCAGCCGGGTGCCAGGCTGTGAGGAGGCCGCTGTTACCCTGCAGAATGCACATCAGGGGGCTGAGGCGCTCATGGCTGTGGCACACCCCACCTCTCGTGGGATCTGCATGCACGTGTGGGGAATGCACGCATCTCCAAGCACGTGAGGACTGGTGGCTTCCTGCACGTTTTGGCTTGCGGGTGGAACACACAGGTTTTCCCTGTGGTGAAAGGTCAGCCCTGGCTCTGTCTGTGAGGTTGCCATCGAGGCTTCCCCCTGGTGCTGCTTCCCACCACAACAAGGCGCTGCTGCTTCAGACGGCACACATGGAAGATTTGGACACAAGGATTGCTGTGGCACCAGCAGTGGTTTGGGCCAGGCATGGCTCCAGGGTTGTGTTTTAACCGAGTCTCTGCAGCGCGTCCATTTTGTTGCTGAGAGTCTGCAGAGGCCTAAACCAGCGGCACCACACATAGAGAGCGGGAGGGCTGTCAGGGTATGGCCTTGCGTGCCCGGGAACCGCAACGTAAGAACAGGAAAGGAGTCAGAAAAGAGAGCCGCAACGAACTGTAGAGTGCGTTCGAGAATCTTTGATGCCCATCGCTGCAATGTGGGCCTGCGAGCGCGGCACACGTTAGCATCTACCACCACCTCGTGGTGAGTGTCCGGACATCAGCTTCTGTGCTGAGTGAGGGATGGGGAAGGGGCAGAGAAGTCCTCCCGGCACCAGGAGCTGCTGGGTGCCACTGAGCACCGCTAACCAGAGGCAGTGGGCAGCACCTGGGGCTCCTGGCCTGGCCACCCCGATAGCAGAGACACTGTGAGCCCAGGGATGCTCCCCAAATGCCCGACTCAGCGCTCACTGTGTGAGCAGGGCAGTTTATGCCTCCTTCACCCACATGGGGCCATCAGTTGGATCTTGGGTTCAGTGTACTGACCCACCTAAGGCCTGTAGGATAAACTCCTCTTTCCCTCGGTCTCCTGCCTTTCAGCAAAGCCAAGGAAAGGAGGAGAGGTCCCCATATGCTGCCTTTTACCTCCTCTGTTACTTTGAGCGCTCACCAGCGTGGGCTGTTCTGCCTCTGGAGGCCATGCCAAGCTTCCTGCATTCCTCCTCTCCCTTCTTGGCTGTCCAGCCTAGGGAGAGCATGACCGAAATCTGTGGGCAACGATTAGCAGGCCTCGAGCTACAGCCCAGCAGACAAAACACATGGCATCGCGCTGGTCTCAGATAACTTGAGACAGCCCCGACACTCGCAGCTATAGCCGGCCTGGGCTCCTTTGTCTCCTCCAAAGCAGCCTCTGCTCCTCCTCCCTCTGGGGGCTGCTGAAAGCAATAGCAGAGCTGCCAAAGCACTTCACCCAAGCAGCTGCAGCATGTGCGTGGTTCGTATTTGGTGTTCCAGTGCCCTCACACAGGGTATCCTGCTCTCCTCCCTTTGGGGAGAGATCTGCCCTTCTGTAAGGTTGACTTTCTCCACCTCTGTTTTCTTCATATACAGCAGGGAGGGATCTGAGGTGGACAACAGAAGCTGTTATATTTAGCAACGTTCTCACAGAAAAGATTGGTCACGTTAGGCAACGTCTGATGCACTTCATCTAAATGTCATGCTGTGAACCAGGAATTTCCAGTGCCCAAGCAAACAAGTAGCCCAAGAAGAGTAATTATGAGCCTGCATTTGGAAGGAAAAATCTACACCATGGTTAGGCTAAGCACGCTGGAAGCTCTGTTTCTGTCTTACTTTGGAAAGGTCTGAAATGCATCATGGGCTAAGATACACCCTCAGAATTCACTGTCACTGCCAAAGCTGCAGGTTCTGCAAAGGACATGGTCACGGCCTGAGGTTCTCCCCAGGTTTAGATGTGGCACATCTCTTCCTTTGGGTCCAGAGACAACTGCTCCTCTCCAGTTTTCAACAGACTTGCACTGAATCTTGGAGTCACTGCACTGCTGGGAGCTTTCTTTCTCCCCTCAGCTCGCTCTCTGCGGTGTTAATGACCTCCTCAGCATTCCTAGTGCTTAACTTCCCATGCAGAGTGATGAGACCAGGGCTGCATTATGTTGCGTTCCAACAGCATTTCTCAAACTGATAAAAGGAAATACCTGCAGCATGGCCAGAATGTCCAAGGCATCCTGGGGTGTGTTCAGCAGCGCGGTGCACGGCTTTGCACGTCTCTGTCTGCGTGGCCATGCTCAAAGGAATCTGCAGAGCAACAAAGGGAGGGATTTGTTTCTTCTCGTGGTGGAGGAGCGGGTGCTACAGCAGAGCCCGGTTTGGTGCTGCAGTGAGGGGGCTGAGTTCTCAGTGAGCTGTGGAGAGACAAACAAATGTGGGAAATGTAATCAAAAACCAGACAGTATTGCTAACTTCTGTGTTAGCTGACACACTTACTGCACCCTAAAACCTGCTTTGCCTCACACGGTGTCCTTATCTTCAGGATCTTCCATGTGCTTTACTGCATGCAGAGAACATAACTCACGTTGCCAAGAGCGCGGTTTATGTTTGGTCGCTATTAAAAGCCACGGGAAGCCAATAAAAGACACCAGTGGCTCTGAGAAGCTCTCTGCTCTGCAGGCAGTCGGATGGGATGACCTTGAGAGCTCCTCCATTGATGGTTGCTGCAGTAATTGCCGCCGCTGAGAAAATGAGCCTGAACAAAATGAATTCAGCACACGGTTTCGTTGCATTTTTCTGTACTTGTTTTCAGCTGACAGCCCCCCACACTCTCAGCTTTCAACTTTGTTTCTCTGCCGCTCAGTTGTCCAAGAGGTTTTCAGCCTCCCCGCTCTGTGCTGCCTCCCCTCTTTCTGCTCCCTTCCCTCCTGGAGGTCTCTGGATCTCTGTTCTCTGGGCCAGACACCTGATGTATCTCCATGTACTATTCCTGGCACCTCAGTCTTCCTCGCTGCACCTCTTGCTTTTACCCTGCCCCTGCCCTCTGCACTGTTTTATTTCCCTCCATTCTGGGCTGCCCTTCTCCCAATCTGTTTTTGCCCTGTGCTTTTGTATTCTGGCTTAGATACCACTAGTTGGCCTGGTTCTTTGTTCTTGCATTTGAGGATAACTGCATTTCTTTAACTTTTTCTATTATGGTTTCATCATCACTTACACTCCATCGATTTCACTGATTTCAGCAGCACCAGAAAGAGTAAGATGTTGTGGTACTGGGAAGAGACCAGGAGCCACACGATGTAAAGTGGCAAAACAAGGAAAGGAAAACCTAAGGTAATCATGTTCCTGTGCTCCGCAGGGCAAGCTCTGCCAGCAGTTTGGATCTGCAGGAACCAAGAGCAGCAGGGGATGTGCGGGTACCTGAAAGATGCACCTCAGCTTTCCAGAGTCAAGCAAACCAGGCATTAGCTCACATGCACAACTTCCCAACATCCTTGCTGAGGGACCACGTGCTCCTCCACTAGCCAGCATCCCACAGTGGGTACCACAAGTGAATCTGGGGCTGCGGATGTTGGGGGAAGCTCCTGCTATACAACCTGCATCCTCTATCCCTTTTTCCCCAATGGCCAGTGACAAAGAGCACTTCTTTTTTCCACGTTTTCGATCTCTGGGCTATGACACCCAATGAATATCTATTCCTTTGTTCAGCCAATCTGCTGCTGTTTGGTTTTTTTTACAACAGAAATGTATTTGAACTAGGGAGACACTTTCTAGTGATGAAAGCAATACAGTCCATCTGGCCCATAGTGCTAGGCAGTTTGTGCAACACAGCAGTACCTTGCACTGGCTTTGTTTGTTCCCCAGCTCGTACTTGGATCAGCAGGATAATATCTTAATTGCCAGATGGTAAGAAAGAAAATGTGAGAGCAGAATTAAAGGACCAGACCTGACAGCAGTGAGTGTTTGAGTCAGGCTATTTCAGCCGCCTTCCTGATGGCTGATGGCGAGCAGCACAGCAGCAGATAGGGAAGATTTCCAAACAGCAGTTCATTAGCACGCAATCATGAAAAGTTGCATTTAATCCATCGTTGTTTAAGTCACGATCATTTAACACCTACAACACGTTCATCCTATGTAATCCCCGTTAGCTGTGTTCAGAACTCATTATGTCATTTCAAACCCCTTCCAAGTCCCCAGTCGCCACAATGAATGCATCCCCTCACTGCTTCTTCAATTTGTATTTACAGAAGTTCATGCTTTCTCACCTCTGGTCGAACAACAGTTTTCAGGTGATCAAAGGCCCTTTCCCAGATACTAATTTAAAAATCAAAACAAACCAAAAAGCAAAAGAACAGCATAACAAGAAGAAAGAAGGACCTGCTGAACCACCTGGGGTGTCCCAGCTCAGCCGGAGGGATGCAGACCTGGGGAAGGCAGCGTGGCCACGCACTGCATCTCAGACAGCCTCTGGATGCTGGGGAAGTGCAGAGCGCAGCTG
>PPHD01029127.1:0-10689 GCA_002909625.1 Bambusicola thoracicus
TGTGCTTATTTAGATGTTGCTGTCATCCAGTAATTCCCTGATGTGCTCTGAATCCCAGCTCTGTCTCTATTAGTTGTTTCTTTCTTTGTGCTAAAACTCAAGGCTCCAGCAAGAGGTGAAATGGCCAATGAAGATAAACTTTTTGCTCTTAAGATGATATATATACTTTTTTTTTTAATGAAAAACTGACCATGAATCAATTTGGACAGTTAAAAGAGGTTCTGAGCTATTTCACTATCCAGGCTCTTGAGCCACCTTGCAAGTGAGGTAAGGTAGAAGGGGAACCTGTTTGCTCTTTGTGCTGGCTCACCATAATGTTTCTAAAATGGATTGCCTGATGAAGTACCTCCAAGAGGCACAACAGGACTTGGTAAGTCTGGATATGTTGCATATGTTAATAAGCAAGGATCCTGAACTAATCTAGAATGTCCGATTTCCTTATAGGAGGAATGAAAAAAGGAACACTTTGGTATGTAAAATCTGTCTTGTTCTTCCTTCTCTGCATTTTGGGGGGAAGGAAGAAGCCTCCTCAGCACGTATGTACCACTTGTGTAAGCTGTTTCATTTACCTCTGTACTCTTTTCCATCAGCTCCCCTCGTCTTTCTGAGACTCCTCCCAGCTTGACCATTAGGAAGGGCTCAGCAGCAATCCTGCTTTATTTGCTCTTGCATTCAATGACTCCACACAGACCTCCCCCCGTTTGCTTGGTTCTGCTTTCAAGCCCTGACATATTGCCGCTGTGCTGTAATGGAACACCTATTTGTGGGGCCATCATGGAAAACACACCAGGGAACCAACCCAGAGTAAAAATAAAATAATGACTGGGGGACATGGGGAACTTTTAAAAAATGGATTAATTGCCCAATCCAACCTTCTGCTTGGCCCAACAACTGTCTGTGCTGGCTCGTGTGAGCTGGTAGCATATCACTAAGTAAGAATACAGGTAAGTTGGCACTGCAGAAATAGCTTAAGTAGCTGCTGCAGTTGCTCACAAAGCCAGTCCCAGGTAAACAAACCTTCACAAACCAGCCACCTAAGGTTCTCCACCCAGTTGCCTGCAAGGAGCAACATATGCCATTTTGGCATAGACAACGCTATTGTTTCAGCTATTTGGTTAGATATTTAATAGATAACAATTTTAAAAGCTTCTCCAACCACTTAATGGCTACATGTCTTCATCCTGTTTCACAGAGTCTTTACTCTAATTCACAGAATACCTCTGAAAA
This sequence comes from Bambusicola thoracicus, assembly GCA_002909625.1. Classification (NCBI taxonomy): domain Eukaryota; kingdom Metazoa; phylum Chordata; class Aves; order Galliformes; family Phasianidae; genus Bambusicola; species Bambusicola thoracicus. The sequence continues at coordinate 1,228 of PPHD01029127.1, forward strand.
TAATCAGTCTGAAGAGAAGATAGGGGGAAGAGGCAAAGCACTGCATGATATTGGCTCAAGGCAAGCAAGCACTTGTAGAGAACTGCATCCACAGTGAAACTGCTGCCAGAGGTGCAATTACCACCTGGAAAGGTTACTCTGCACCAACACCTGTACTGATGTAGTTATACAGATTGGAAGGGTGCTTTATTCTAGTACAGTTTATCCTTCTTCCCACGCAGGAAGTTATGTAAGAACATCCACATTAGAGCTGTCATTTGTTGGTAGGAGTGAAATGCAACACACCTAATATAGCCAAAACCATTTTAAATGTGACTTTAATAAAACTCTAACTGTATAACAAGATTACGGCTGTAGTAAGTCTTTAATGGCTAAGTTCAAAACAAAGGGCATGCCAACATGCTTACAATAGGGCCCACACTTTCATCATAGGTCTGAAGCAAGATGCTTTGCCATGAAACATAAAGCACAGCTCCTTTGCACTCACCTCAGGGGTGTCCAAAAGAACACATCACCTTTCTCCCAAGGACTCTTGGGCCAGAATTACAGAACGAGGAAGGAGAGAGAAAGAGAGGAGATTTTCCTCTCTTTTTTTTCGTCTCCAAATTCTAGAACCTCAGAAATGCTGACCCCTTCCATCACTACTGCTAGGTTAATTATAAATGAGTATATTTTTCAGTGCAAATGAAATAGATATGCTTTCTTCTAACATTATTTTATTTCAGAATACTGAAAAACAGAAGTGCTCATGATCAGCTCTGGTACCTGAGATAGTCACTTTCCCACAGTGCAAGACCTTGAAGGGAAGCACCAAGTCTGCAGAATTGCCTGTACTTCATAAACAACTCTTAAAACAGGAATGCATACAAACAGTGAGGAAGGTGTTGGAAGACACAACACTTGGTGCAAAACAGTGTTCTGTAGTCCCTAAACTCTTCTACTACCTGGATAAACACATTTTTAAGACTTAACAGTTTAACTAAGTGGCAGCCTAATGATTGATTAGAAAGTGCTTGGTCAAACTTCATGATTACAACAATAACATTTTCTAATCACGCTGCAAAGGCAACAAAAAACACCCAAACAAAATCCCATCTGCAATCCAGCTTAACTGCAAGATAACCTAGACCAGACCCACGCAACGCAAAGAGTTCATAATAGAACTCATTTCCCTGCAGAAAAACACAAGGAAATTACATTTGAACTGGTTAGCTTACTTACTGGAAGTTCATCTCCTGAACTGTATCTGCTTTCTGCCAAAATTAAATGTTTTGTTGTTGTTGTTTGCATGTGTAGCTTTTGTTAGTTTGCTGTTTTAAAAATATTTTCTTAAATGGGAACAAAAGCACCACCTCCAGGAGCAGCAATTGCATCAGTGAACCACAGAAGACAAGAAATCAGTTGATAGGATACACTTTTCTCCCTCTAGAAAACCAACCCTAGCTGCCTAATTCTGAAGTAACTGCAGTTCATTTCCAAGCAAATTCTTGTAAGGATTCCCAAATCAGCAATTAGCATCTCTCCCATTGTGCTGCTCTGCCTAATATCTTATGCAAATTATACAATTCATAACTTTAGATTTAATATGCGGTTGCCTAACTAATGCCACAGGGCAAGAGGAGCCTGCTGATTCAGGAATGCATCACTCAACTGCCTCACCCTTGTGAAGCAAGTGACAAACTCATTCCACACATTTCTCTGCCAGGGAAGAAATATTTGCTCCTGCTGCACCATGCCCACACGAACAGGTGCAGACAGACTACAGCTCCCTCACAGCATCCCAAATTGCAACTCCTCCATTAGTTTGCCTGAGCGCTACAGTAGTCTAGTGACCAAAACCCTTATCGTGCTTACCTTCTCCTCCCCGTGTTCAAACAGCGTGCTGAAAGGCTCCCCAAGTGCTGACTAACTCTCAAAGGTGCTCCGTGGCAAACAAGGAAATTTGGCATTTTAGACATCAAGAGTAAGTAGGATTGCAGACACAGGTCTGAATCTCAACAGCAGAGATGAAGAACAGCTGGGCTCCAGGCCCCTAGGCTCTATTCATGGCATTTCTTCAGAAACATTGAACTGTGTGAGTCAAACGGGACTATTCAAACAACTTGTGTACCCCCACAGATTTGGCTGCAACAGAACTGCATGCACTAGCTTACAGTTCCCAAAATTGAGGTGCCATATTCTGGCAGGTTCAGAGATTCCCTTAATACATGCCTTGATGACAGTGCTGCACGCAGGCTGCCACAAAGCTAACTATTCATCAGTAAGCTTCATTAGTGGTGGGTAGATGTCTGTGCCACTGACATTTGGCATCTCCGCAGGGTGGATTTCACTGCTGGCTGCTCACTGAGACTCAGTCTGACAGAGCAAACACCCCCATAGCATCCTCAAGCTGGTAAAGAAGGAGCTGGAATATGAACACTCCCCCACACAGGAATCCCGATGCTGCATCTGAAGTTAACAAGCTCAGTAACAGCTGAGATCTCACTTTCCTCCTTAGCCCAGGAGACATGAAATAATCTGGCAGTTGTGCTGCAGCGTGGGCAAAAAGCAGCAACTATTCTGATGGTGGACCAGGCTTGTTAAGGCAACTAAGAGGGTGAGACTTGTGGAGTGCTACCTGTTTGTTCATTTGCATACCTATATGGGAGGTGCATTTTGCAGCTTGTCAATTTTCCTCATGATTGCGCTAAGCAAGAAGGGAAAAAATGAAACAAGATGTTTTGAAAGTCACTAAAAGATCCCAGAGTTGTAAGTAATGGCCTGTCCCATACAAAGCACAACTGTGACCCAGAGGAAGATCTTTGATCTTCCAGTAGAAAAGAGGTAATCAACAAACTCCTTCAAGGGTGTTCAGCGATGTTGAGTTCCTGCTGTATATTATGAGTATCTCCTCAGCTGTGCCACACTTCTGTGCCTGCACATAAACCCTGATACACTCCACAGAGCTTAGTGCGGGCTACAGAAGAAAAAACTATCATGAATACATCATCAAGCTGTATTTCTGAAAAAATAACACTTTAGCATGTAAGGCTGTATTTGAATTTCCCATTTAAGAAGTGTAGATAATAATTAATATATAATCTCAAGACTAATTAATATGAAATCCTAAGACCATATTCACAAGACAGTAAGATTGTTAAAATACTACTACCTGTACTAGTTTTAAAATAGATGTCGAGGTAAGAAATGTTTTTAATCATCACCATGGTTTCAGGCACTCCTACTTCATGGGAGGTGAGAGGCAGAAGACAGGAATTATCAAACCACATGAGACCACAGGTCAAGCTGAGACCACGTAGTCTCAGTTTCTGCTCTTCAGCAGTGGGCTTCTTCCTAGCACTTACAAGTCATTACCATGCAGTTCAAAGCACAACAGTTTGTAAGTCTTCTAGACACAACTGTGAACATCTCTCATCTTCTTCAATCTAGCTATACTCATAGTTGATGTTTTGTGGCAATTGCACAGATATTCTGCGGAACCCTATCCTGACATGGCAGGAAAAAAAGAGAACATTTCTCCTTTACTATTAATTCATAGTTTGTTTGCTCTATTCCATCTCTGACAGCCCCAGCTTCATCTCGCTCTCCCCTTGCACGGCTGTCTCTTGGCCCTGACCGTGCCTCCTTTCTCCAGCATTTTTATTATTTCTAACACATATTTTTAAATTCAGGAAAGGAGAACTGAAAACAGCCTTCAGGGGAGATAAAATACTTTTGTTTCCATAACTGTATGCTCAGTATCTTTAATGCTATTTTTGGCCACCATAAGATTTTTGTTTGGTTCTGCTGGCATGTTCTCTTTGACCACTGAAGCAGAGGGGGCAGAAGTTTCCAGTGAGCTATCCACTTTGATGCTGAGGTCTTTCCTGAGCAGTGAGTCAATTTAGAAGTTAACAATGTGTGACAGTTCATGTTATTTCTTTATGGGCCCAGGAGACTGCAATAAATTTGATCTATCATCACACTGACTCTCCACTTAACTTTTGTTAGACCCACTTGATATTCCTGTCTCCCACTGCTTGGAAAATAACAAGCAATTTGGATTTATCTGAAAAATTTCCAACCCTGTGTTCATCTGCCTTTTCCAGACCGGTTAATAAATGCCCCGGAACAGCGCTGGTATAGGACATTTGGCTTGCTGCACTGGAAGCAGTTTATCTCTCTGTCTCTGGTCTCCGTCTTGCACTTGTTGTTTCAGTTTACTTAATGTCACATCTCAAAGGAGTGATTTTTTTAATGGAAAGCTGTCTAAATGCAGAATCCACCTAACCAAGTTTCAGCTGACAACTTCAAAGGACTCCAGCAGGCCAGATGACTTGAAAGTAGCTACAGCAACTTGGCCAACCCGTGCCATTTGGGATACACAGTATTTCTACTACTCTTTCTGTTTTACTCTGGTTTAACGAGCAATGGTTCACTCCTGGTGTACAGAGCTTCATTTGAACATGTTGCTTATTTCTCTACAAATGCCACTGGTTCTAAAACATGCTCTAAGTGCATTCTGTCCAGGAAATAGGCTACAACAGGATGCAACATCCTCTTATAACACTACCACTCGTCCTCCCAACTCTAACACTCTTCTTGCTTCTTCTACATCGGCAACAGCAAGCAACTGTACAAGACAGGAGATTTCAGGTTCCCTTTGTGGCTTCCCTTTCTCGCTTCCCTTTCTCTTCCTGCTACATCTCAGGATAGGATTAGTCCTTTGCAAACAGCTGCCCATTTTAAATTTCAAAGTCAGGCCTTGTTTATTTTAACACCAACATGCCCCTGTCTCTGTCAACCACCTCCCACATGAAAGAATGAGCTTTTATGAGAAAGATGTCAGATGACACCTCCTTGGGTCAAAAGTCCCAGTGTCTTTCCAGTTTGGTGCAGCAGGGCTGAGACGTACCAAAAGTGCTGGCAGCCAGAGTACACAGCACTGTCACACACAGCGCTGCTGTGTACTGATGCTCTTTGGACAAGGTCCTTCCAGAGAATATTAATTCCATTCCAATTACTTCCATCCACATTTGTGCTCTAATTTTCAAACAAATTAAAACACAGTGCATTAACATGCACCACCCTCAGAGTGAGGTGATGAGAAATCAGTCTGCATGTGCTCTTGCCTCCTGAACTGACATGGTTATTGCAGTAGTTAACATCAGCCCTCAACTCAGAGACTTTAGTGATGTTTCCACACAAACAAGTGAGTCTCAAGTGGATGATTTAGCACCTTTAAATTAAAAACAGATTTTTCCTTTCAATTTACTATGAACTTCAAATATAGAGGAAAGTTCCTAAAGTTGACCTGTGTGAATATTCTACTCCCTCCTGTCTGACCAAAATTGCTAACTAAAGTAGGCCACAGACCACAGTGACCAGAGTTTCCAAAGGTGAATGGATAGAACTATGTACATAAAGCTATTTTCAGGCACTTTAACTGGGTGGCCTAATTGTGAGAAGTTCTGAGTATGCACCACTCCAGAAGTATTCATCCCCCATGACTTCCAAAATGGGAAGTCGGACTACTTGCTTTGCTGTTGACCTACAAGAACCCAGTTTGCTACTCATCAACGGAGCTATGATTTTGGATAACGCACATCACATGTTGCTTGGCATCAGAGACAAAGTATGGAAGAGTCATATGCACGTGTATTTGGAAAAGAGGTTTCTGCCTGGAAAAACATGGCATTGACAGGGAAAAGGCAGGCAGATATGGTCAGGAGAAGGAGATGCACAAGGGTCCCCAGATCATGCCAGCAGAAAACCTGGAGTCTCAGATCATGTTTTATCCATCACATCACGCTGAGCCACTCTGCTAGGCCTAGAAGACATGCAGTTCAAGAAGTATTTCTAAGACAGAGAGAGAGAATTTAACAAAAAGAAACTCTGGGGAGAGAGAATGGTGCACAGTTCCGTTCCAGAATTTTGTGAAAAATCGGAATGACGTACACAGCAACAGCACCTCCTGTAACAGCAAACAATCAAACAAAAGATTTCAAACACACACTGATGTAAATAACACACCTATGCGGCTTTATATTTTTTGTCTGCCCTTAGGGCACAGTTCTTCTATTTCAAAAAATGAGAGTGAAATTCAGGACTCACAGCTGGGCTCATACATGAACTCTCTTAGAATCATTAAAAAAAAAACCCAACAATGGGTAGAAATGTTTACAGAAATGAACTCCAGGGTCCGCAATATCTGAAGGTCCAACACTACTGAAGGAACAGTACTGGTGACAGAAAAGGAAGCTGAGTTTTATATGCAGGCGCTAACTAGATAGAACACCTAGTGTGTAGCACACTGGTCATAGTTTTGATCTTAATTCCTTTTGTTTAGATTATTATGTGTAATATGTATCAGGAATATTAAAAGCTTCTCATCTTCAAAATAAAAAGGCTTCATTGCCAAGCCAACTCACAGTGATTATCCACTATCACCTTAAGCGTAATTTAAAAAGTCGGATCATGAACTCTGAGGCTGTAAGATCACAGCTTTTCAACACAGCATCAGAGAATCCAGTTATCTTTCAAGAGGCAGAAGCTTCAAAAAGGCTGACCCAGCTCCCACCACACGCTACCCTGCAAAAGTGAAATTTCTGCTAAACAACGTCCCTAATCTTTCACCAAACATTACAGAATCTGTTCTAGAGCACTTTGATATCAGAAGTCATTCTTCACAGATAAGTAAACAAAGCAATGTAACTGCCAAGAGAACTCAACTGCCATACCAAAAAAGTCTTTTCAGTGATTTATTTCAAGATAGACCTGCCAGCTATGTAGGACACGAGTAGAGAATGCAAACTTTTTTCAAAAGACTTAGAAGTGAAGGTTTCAGAATGACTCTATCTCTGACTCTGCACTCAAAATAAGAGAGAAGAGGAAAAAAAGAGGAAGTCTCAGCCCTGATCAGGCTATTTCTTCCAAAAAAGAAACCACTAAAAGTAATGCTAAAATAGCTATACATAAATGTATGTATATTTTTAGAAGAGTGCTCCATTTCCTTCCGAAGGAGATACTATTATCTGAACAGAAAAAAATGGGATTTCTGCAAGTCACTTTACCCCATTAGCTACATGCTAGCATGCTTGGCTCAAGGTAACCCTGGAGTAGGTTGCCCAGAAGGGTCGCACAGCCTCCGTCTGTGCAGATACACAGCATTCAGATAGACATGGTTCTGAGGAACCTGAGGACAGTGCTCTGAGCAGGGGGATGGATTAGGTGATTTTCAGAGGCCCTTTCCAATCTTCATGACTTTGTGAACTCCATATTCCTGCAAGGACTGAGTGCTTACAGTGTCAACCTACGATCTGGAAGTTCAGGTTTAACTCTATGCTTCACACCAAACTGCATGAGTAACTCTTGCCTACATACTTTTAGTTCTCCTCCAACTCAGTCCCTTTTCTAGCGACAGACTGCAACAGCAGAGACAACGTATGTGCCACAAAATGCCTGTTCCAACCTGTCCTCATGAGGCTGGATCAAAATGCTTTTTCAGTCACATGGCTGGCTTCATAAAGAGCATCCTGCAGGACTTTCAGAAAGCTTAACAATGTCCAGATGCCAGTTTTAGGCACTTCATAGAGCCATTCCTTTTATCATGCCATATGGAGAATTCACTGTTAAAAGGCATTAACCTGGATATCTGAACGATAATTACCCATGCAATCAAGCTGTTCATCTAACACCAGGCCCTATTGCTACAGAACGCGGTCACCTCAGCAACATCCAACATTTCTGAATATGCATGCAAGTGACCAGAACATGTGTTCACCCTCCATTTAACTGGTGTAAACCTCTGATTATACCTGATTGTATTCTTTTTAACAAGCTTGAAATGAAATGCAAACTGAAGATCATAAATAAGGACTATGTTTGCAGTTCCTCTGAAACATAATTCAAAGGCAGAGATCACCTGAATCCAAACCTGCCCTCTGAATGGTTTTCCAAAGCAGAGCATTTCTCCTCACACAAATACAGGCCGTCCCAAGCATACGGCATTCCTTTGGAAGAGAGAATCCCTTGCACTGAGCTTAACCCACCACATTCAATCTGCATCCTGTGATAAAAAGGGCTCTCTAGTTACAGCTAAATTCTAGGATATTATTCTTGGTAGTGACTTCCTTTCTAAATTCCAGAACAAAAAAGATGCGACTTTAAAGACCTTATGCTATTTACAGATGTACTACTTCTTGTGTGAGCTTTTTAAGTGCTCACTGCCTTGGGATATTCCATGACAGCTGCAGAGCAGAAAACACAGTTCAGCAGGTGAAAATTAGGAGGGGAAAAAACCCACCACGCAGTCTAGAGGGATGCAGCTATTTTGGTCTCCTCTACTGCGAATGATTACACGTGGGAATACAGAAGCTGGTCTGCTTGGGCCAGAACAAGAAGTCAGCCAGTTATTCAGCTCTCTTGAGATTTTCCCTGCTAAATACAAAGGTGGTTCAAGGTCTCTGCCATAATATTTCTGATGATGAGAAAGAAATAAGCTGAACTACATCTGGGAGATCTGGGGGCATAGCTCACCTAACACTAGAACCTGTGAAAACAGGTGAGGCTTTTTCCTGCCTCATTCCTAAATTCTATTAACAGCTTCTCTTGGAAGCTGTCAGTTTGAACTGAATAAAAATTGACTTTTTCCTTTTTCTTCCTTAGTAGTTTTCCCTCTTTTTTTTTCCTCTCTCAGTTTGACCGGTGGAGGCTGAAATATGTGCAATTCAAATTCCTTGCTAAAACTGGATGCTCTCCTGAGCATGATACTACCATAGAGAAAATACGGACAATAATATCAATAACAATTCAAGGAAAAAACAAGTAATAAAAAACCTGAATCTCTCTGCTGCTAGAAAACAAACAAACAAACAAACAAACTCCATCTTCAGAGCACAGATTTACCTCAGTTGCTCTTTCCCATTCACATACAGCAACAATCACTTCAAAACAAAATTCTTTTAAACTTACTGAACATTTTCTTGTAAAGCATATGGGAGACTGCTGCTATTAGACTTCCTATTACATATTTGAGAGCCTCCTAAAGACACTACCGATGGGGCCAGGCAGGTCCAATGGAAACAGTATGTCAATAAAACCCCAAATTATAAAAATGCAAACTGATGAGTTTCCTTTGTGCCCATGAAGTAATAATAACACAATCATAAAGAAAATTGCAATAATGCCACATTAGAACACAGTTCAAAAATGCAATTTCCCTGAAAGGTAGTAATCTAATGTAAGGAACAGTTGCTTTTAGAGCTTCTGTAAAACTAAACAGAAAATCCAAGACGACAAGAAAATGGCAGTAAAAGAAGTAGAAAGGGAATAGAAGACTAACTTAACCTAATAGTTAACATGGTAAGATATTAGAATTATTCAAGTTTAAGAAGCATGACTTCCAAATACAGGAATTCAATCCAACTGAGTCCAATTAAAGGCAACAGTGTATGTCAGGTAGCAAGCCAAAACCAGTAGGAC
>PPHD01029129.1:0-10688 GCA_002909625.1 Bambusicola thoracicus
CTGTAGCTCTTTCAAAGCCCAACTCCCTTCAGCATCCCACAGCTAGGCCAGTTTCTCAGCCAGCAGAAAGTTAATATACTCTTAAAGCCAATGGAACTGTGATCATTTATTCCAGTTCAGCAAGTGACACCATTTTTCCTCCAAAGTCCATAAATCCTTTCTCACTCTCATCCCGATTTTCTCCCGTTGTTTAATATATATTCTCCTCACTCAAGGTCAATCCTAGTCTTCTCTTGTTCTTCAAGGAAAAAAATCTTGGCAGACCTAGCTGACAGCTCTTTCTTCTGCCACTTACTTGTGTCAGATATACAAGGGGAATGTATGGGAGGAGAAATGGGCAGCTCAGCACCTGTACATAGTTAGAAGTAGGCTCTGCTTATGTGAACGGATGGAGGAGGGATGGTGTGTTTCAGGGAAGAGAAAAGTATCCTCCAGGAGCATAGCAAACTGGAGAGAGAATCTGCCCCGCATCTCCATTCCCATTTTTTTCGGAAAATTTCTCTCAGCACTGCCATCCTTCATTAAGTACTAATGACTGATGTGTAACAGGCACATTTGCTGCACCTAAGTGCACTGTACTACAGCACCACCACAGTGTCTCATACAAACACCTCTTTTCCTTCTCCCTGCTCCAAACTCTGAGAAGAATTCTGTTGCTCATAGATAAATTATTTGAGGTTTTAAGCTGAAAGCTGTCAGGTGAGAGAGCTCTTGCAGTAGATGTAGAAGAGCTAAAAAAAAAATCTATTTTCATAAAAAGCCATGTTTTATGTGGTGTTAGAGGTCTGGTTCTGTCCCAGGTAACAGCAGTAGGATAAGAAATAATGGTCTCAAACTGCAGCAGGGGCAGTTCAGATTGGATATTAGTGAACTTCTCAGGAAGAGTGCTGAGGTATTTTAACTAACAGGCTGCCCAGGGAGGTGGTGGAGTCACAGCTCCTGGAGGTGTTGAGGAGACGTGTAGATATGGCATGGAGGAACATGGGTGAGTGGGCAGTGGTGTTTGTAGGTAGACAGTTGGAGTGGGTGATCTTAGTGGTCTTCTCAAACCTTAATGATTCTATAGTTCCATACGTAGGCACGTGGCATGATGCATTCTTGATAATTGTAGTGATTTATTTCCCTTTTCTTCACCCAAAATGTTCTTGGCGTCAGAACCCCCTGCATACACAGTGATAATTCTATAGGTTACTGAATTTCTTTTTTTATGAAATCCTCATCGATTGGTAAATACAGCTTCTCTCATTTCAGTCAATTTTCCAGGACTGAAAAGTGCTAAGAATGTTTGTTTATATGCCAATGCAGCTTTGTCTGTAAAGGTGCTGTCCTGGCTGCTGGAATATATCAGATACTTGGGTTTCTTGCAGTATTCCTGAACTTGGCTTGAAGACACCAAAATCATTAATCAAATATATCAGAGGGATGGAAATTCTAGCACAGCCTCACTGTTACTAAATATTTGCAAGAAATGTGCTTTTGAGTATCAGCAGAGCTAGCCAGTTGTGTACAAGGATCCAAGACTGAGGTTTTCTGCCTCAGTCTGCTGTTCAATGTCATTATAAAAAAGCTTTTTTTTTTTGGTAGTTCTTTTTGATTTTGGCTGTGTTTCCTACAGTAACAATGTATTTGTAATCTGTGTTCTTCTGTCTGCTCACTCTTAATTTTTCATTTCTTGAACAATTTCAGTCAAAGCTAAGCCAGTCACAACCAAATTGATGGAAAGGAAGAGATCTGAGTAACATTGACTCTGCAAATTCTGTAAGCAGAGGGAAATAGTGTTAATATTTCTGCGCACTGAGGGTGAGTTCAGCTTCATTACACATTAAAAAATCTGCAAAGGAAAGGCATCATGCATTCTGTTGATCACAGGACTACCTGTTCCCAAAGCAGGAACACAGTCCGAATTATTTTTGAGTTCATAACTGCCATCATAGACAACACATGGCAAAAATTGACAGTAGGAGTCTGGATTGCAACTTCTGGACTCCTGAAAACTCTGATGTGTGCTGAGAATGGGGTAGTTGCTTTACAGCTCATGAGATGATTGAGAGGAGAGTGAGCAGCCCTGAAGTTCCTCTGTTCCCTGTCCAACTTGGAGAAGTTGGGGAGGTCCGTGGCAGTGAGGGCAATAATTTTGCATGCTAGACCCTTCAATGGGTAGACTTCTCTTCCCCTCAGAGGAGAACAGATTTATTTTTCCAAATCAAGAGCACCCCAGTGGAAGGTGAAACTCTTTAGAGTTGCCATGTGGTTGAGCCAATGTACTTCACTGAGCCGTGCCTTCAGGGAGGCCTCCTTTGTGCTGAGTGTGATGGTGCTCCAAGTGCCAGAACTGTAGAGATAAAGGCAGTACACATGTTCATTGTTTATACACTGTATGGGAGTAATATACCTCAACGTCTCTTGCAGTTATTTGAATCTGCATATAGTGACCTGAGGTACCTGGCTTTCGTATTTGGAAAAATTAGTTGTGTGTATGAGGCTGTTGGGTCTTCATATTTGCTCCCTTAGAATGTCTGTATAGGCGGTTGACAGACTCACTATGGGAAAGGAGCCTCATCCTAGTTTATTTACTTACTTTTTTCCCATGCTAGTGCACCATAAATCAAACTTTAAAAGTTTTAAAATGCTTCTATGTACTTTACAAAGAAAAGGTGCTTGGTGAAAGCAGTGCATTTTGAGGTTCAACAATATTTTGTGATAAGAAGAAAAGAATAAGGTTTTTTTTGTTGTTGTTTGCTTGTTTGTTTATTTTTGTTTTTGATGCAGATACTTAAAGACTGTTGCTAAGAATTGAGCTTTAAGCGTTACTGCTGGTTTTGGAAATTCTGCCCTAAACTGTTGAAATAGCGGAAACAGTCTAAGAGAGGTTTATATGAGAAATTGACATGCGGGCTCAATTCTTTGATTTTGATTAAACTGTCAAAATAAAATTTTGCTTACTGTTGACCACTTGCACGAGAGACCACTTTCAGTTGTCAATCCTTTGGAATTCATTACCTAATAAATATATTTTTAGAGGACATTACTTTGGAAAAAGTGAACTCCTGTGACTAAGGGACTCTCAGTTTCTCTCCAGTTCTACAGGGTCAAGAGAAATCAACATTTGCACTGTATTTATTGCCCAGCACTTCCAAGCCTAACCCAGAACATGCTGTCACTTCATATTTTCTGTGAGGAAGCAGAAGAGGAGTCATTTGGACTCTGACTTCAGCCAGCAGTGAAACTGTAAGGTTCCTGATTTCTTTACATTGGATGTAGCACATTGTGTAATGCAATAAGAATCCAAAATCTGCTTTGTTCACCAGCACGAAGCTCTTTTAATTTTGTATATGTTTAAAGGACAGAACAGAGTTTAGCTCAACACTAAAGATTTCCTTTTTTTCCAATGGGAAGAGATGGTATGGAATTACTACTTAATGTTCCCATGTACTAAATTATTTGTTTCCTGAGAATTCAATCAGGTGATAATGCCAGGTTGAATTACACATCTGACCGTCTAAGATGGCCCCTTCTCCTCCTATTCTTGCTTTGCATTTTCTTTTTGTTTTGAAATCCTAAAACTGTATGGTTACTTTTTCATTAAGCCCAGTTTTTATACTTTTCACAACCGGCTTCAGTCTTGAACCAGTATTCGCTGTTCATAAATTACAACCCATCATATAACTGTGGTGGAAGCCAAGATCCAGGGTGGCTGTTTCCTCCTTTCTGGAACAAAACAATGTTTGACTCACCAGGGATCTCCCATGTAGCTTATAATTTTTCAGCTTCATTCATTCTGACTGGATTTTGACCAGAGCTGAGCAAACATTTTTGAAGCACACAAGCAATTCTCAAAATGTAATCAAGATTCATATATTTCAAGGTTTAAGTTTTTTTTCTGTGTATCACACCCAGAGGAATTCATTTTTCCCCAGAAAAGATCTTTCCCTTTTAATAAGAGTACGAGTTTTCTAGATTAGTTTTCAAGCTGCATGGATCACATCAGAGTAAAGGCAGCACTATTGTTTGCCTTCTGGGGTGCCCTTGTAGAAATTCTGTTTTACACCAGAATATTAAAAGGCACCTTCTGCCAAACATTGTATTTTAAAGATGCAGAAATGAAGTAAAAATTCAGGGATCATGGGACAGCTATTGAATCCAAGAGTTTTATTGACTATAAATATGTGCAGCTATGGGGTGGGACAAGTTTTCCAATTTTTCTTTTACCAGCAGGTAGATACATGGAGGTCTTACAAAATCACTGTCTTCAAGAAAGATTAACTGTATAAAAAAATACTTTGCATGTCCTAGCATAATGAGTAACTAGTAAAGAGAGAGCCTGTAGGTATTACCTGGTGTACCTTATTTTGTGGGTCAAACCCTGGGAGTGCCACTCAAGTTTACTCAGGTCCATGATAAAATAACTTATTTGCTCCCTCAAAATGAGAAATTTAGAAAGATTTAGTGTAGTAGTTCACAATGAGAGAATTGCTACCTCACAGAAACTCTTTGGTAAAGATGTTAAGTGAGGTGGCACAGTTGTGCAGGTCTATTTTCAGAGAATTATTGAGAACCTTTCTTGCTTCATTTGAAAATTGACTAATTTTCCATGTCACTTGTCCCATTTTGGGAACATGAAATGGTAGAGTGCTTGATTCTTGGAGAAGTTAGGAGGGGGGGGGTCGCTGAAACTGCTACCTTGGACTTCTAGAGGGTGAACTTGAAACCGTTCAAGACACTTGCAGGGAGAATCCTTTGGGATTCAGTCCTGAAAGGTACAGGGGTCCAGGAGGGCTGGAAGCTCATCAAGAAGGAAGTCTTACAGGTGCAGGAGCAGGCTGCCCCCCTCTGCCATAAGATGACCCAGAGCAGAGGAAGACCGATGAGGATGAACAGGGAACTTTTGCTTAGACTCCAAGAGAAAAAGAGAATGTTGCTCCTATGGAAGAAGGGATGGGCAACTCCAAGAGAGTACAAAGAAGTTACGATATGCAGGGAGAAAATTAGAAAGGCAACGGCCCAGGTTGAACACAATTTGGCCACAGGGTAAGAGAACAAGAAACTTTTTAATAAAAGTATTAAAAGTAAGAGGGGGGCAAAGAGAAAATCCATCCATTACTGCATGCTGCAGGGAACATAACATTTATGATAAGGAAAAGCTGGAGATTCTCAACATCTTCTTTACATCTGTCTTAAAAAGTCAGACCAATTATCCTTGGTAGATAAGGGAAAGGTTGCTGATGTAGTTTACCTAGACTTCAGCAAAGTCTTTGACGCTGTGTCCCACAGAATTCTCCTTGAGAAGCTGGCAGCCCACAGCTTGGACAGGTACATGCTCAGCTGGGTAAAGAGCTGGCTGGAGGGCTGGACCCAGAGTGTTAGTAAATGGAGTTCCATCCAGTTAGCAACCAGTCATGAGTATTGTTCCCCAGGGGTCAGTACTAGGGCCGGTCCTGTCCAATGTCTTTATTGATGGCCTGAATGAGGGGTATTGAGTGCACCCTCAGTAAATTTGCAGATGACAGCCAGTTGGGAGGAAGTATTGATCTGCCTGGGTGTAACAGAGCCCTACAGAGGGATCTGGACAGGCTGGATAGCTGGGCTGGGATCAGTGGGATGAAGTTCAGGAAGACCAAGTGCCAGGTCATGCACTTTGGCCACAACAACCCCAGGCAATGCTACAGGCTTGGGATAGAGTGGCTAGAAGAATGTGCAGAAGAAATAGCACACACCTGGGGGTGTTGGTTTACGCATGGCTGAACATGAGCTGCAGTGTGCACAGGTGATGAAGAAGGCTAGTCACATCCTGACTTGTGTCAAAAATAGTGTTGCCAGCATGAGCAAGGAAGTGATCATCGCTCTGTACTCAGTACTGGTTAGGCCATACCTTGAGTACTGTGTCCAGTTTTGAGTCCCTATTTGTAAGAGATACATGGAGGCCCTGGAGTGTGTCTAGAGAAGGGCGCAAAAGCTGGTGAGGGGTCTGGAGCACAAGTCTTATGAGGAGTGGCTGAGTGAACAGTGATTGTTTAGTGTGGAGAAGAGGAGGCTCAGGGGAGTCTTTATCCTTCTCTACAGTTAACCTGAAAAGAGGTTGTCGTGAGGTGGGCATTGGCCTCTTCTCCTGTGTGATACGATGGGAGGGAATGGCATTGAGTTGCATGAGAGGAGATTCAGTTTGGACATCAGGAACAATTTTTTTCTCAGAAACAGTGACAATGCTTTAGCACAGGCTGCCCAGGCAGGTGGTGGGTCACTGTCCCTGGAGGCATTCATACTAAGGAAAATAATTTAGTAGGCAGTGTTGGGTGGCAGGTGAACAGTTGGGCTGGATGATCTTGGAGGTCTTTTCCAATGTTGGTGATTCTATGATTCCACTGCTCATCCTTAGAATGCTAACCAGGTTTTTGCAGAAGTAGTCAGGAGATGTCCCCTAACTGGCATTTCTGTCTGTGATAACCTATGGTGAATGCATTCAATTTAACATATTTGGTTGAGACATCTGTTTTTTTTATCTTCTGTAACCAATTCTTTTGCCTAACCACATCTGGTCCAAGCAGCATCCATGGATACAGCAATCTCATTCTAAGTCTAAGATTTGTAGAACCGTGCTTATTTATGAGCAGAGAAAAGAATGCTCAAAATGCCTTTACTCACATTTCTGTGGAATGGCTTTTGCATAGGTTACCTCGAAAGATACTCAGATGTTGTTTGCCAGGAATTGGCTTTTAACATGAGCCAGACTCATTCTTTGGCATCCTGCTTTAATTACAGATTCAGCCTGACATTTGTTCTGTCCTTGTTGGAGAATTCATTTTTGAAGATAGCAGAAAAAACTGAAAGATTTAATGACTTACTAAAGAGGTGTTCATTTAGACTGGGAAACTTGGCTGCAAGTGATCCCACATGGCTGAGGGTATTTCACTCAGTTTCTTTCACAGGTTCCAGAAAATATCACTGATGTTTGATACTGTGTCAGACTACCTCAATGACAAGCAGATATTAATGTGTTTTCCCCTGAAACAAGCTGTCACGAATAACTGGACTGCAGTGTGTTTCCCGCTCCCTCTGATACTTAGTCTTTAGATTATGGCATTGTGTGGATGCTGACCTATAACTCCTATGAATGCAATATTACAGAACTGGCAGGCAGCCAAGTCATAATGCAGTGAATGTATTTCCTCATAAATAATATTAATATTTTGAAATACTACCACCTTCTGGCAGCTAGGGAAGAAAATATTCAGACCATTTCTTGATGAAAGACCATAACAGTGTATCATACTAAAAGAAGGAACTCTTTCTTAAGTTACCTCTGAATTTTGTTTTCACTGTGTTTTCTTTACAGTATCTTCAATTTCAAAGACTTATTGGTACGGATTTCCAATGTGCTTCTGTCAGGAAAGGTGTCATGTGCTATTTCTACTTCGTTTTCCAGCTTAGTCAGTTTTAACAGGTGCCTTCAGTCTTCCAGCTACTAGTGTAGTTCGGAAGAGGTACCCTTTCCATGCCCATTTCCCACTGCTCATTCCACATGCAGCTTGGGAAACAAACAGGAGGAGTTGGAAGCCACCATATTACTAGAAAACCACAATGTAATTGTGAACACCAAAAACTGGTGGGATGACTCCCATGACTGGCATGTGGCTATTGATGGCTGCAAGCTGTTCAGAATGGACAGTTGAGGAAGGAGGGGAAGAGGCATTGCCTCTAGATCAGGGAAGGAATAGAGCGTAGAGAGCTGTCCCTGAAAAAAGGTCATAAGCAAGTCTTGATGATATTTGAAGAGTCATAGCAATCAGGTGAAGTTCCTGGTGACTGGAAAAAAGTCAGTATCACACCTATTTTTAAGAAGAGTAGAAAGGATGACTCAGGGAACTACTGACCTGTCAGCCTCGCCTCTGTGCCAGGGAGGATCATGGAACAGATCCTCCTGGAAGCAATGCTAAGGCATGTGAAAAATAGGGATATGATATGGGAGAACTGGCATTGTTTCATCAATGGCAGGTCCTGCCTGACCAAACTTGTGACCTGTTATGATAACATATCTGTGTCAGCAGACAAGGGAAGAGCCACTGCTGTCACCTTAGTGAAGTTTACTTCAGTAAGACCTTTGACATGTTCCCCCACAACATCTTTCCACATTGGAAAGATGTGAACTTGATGGGTGGACTATTCAGTGGACAAGGAACTGGTTGCAAGATTGTACCCAGAGAGTGGTGGTCAATGTCTCCATGTCCAGATGGAGATCAGTGATGCGTAATGTCCCTCAAGAGTCAGGACTGGGACTGATACTCTTGGGACATCTTCATCAATAACATCGGCTGTGGGATCTGTTACATTCTCAGCGTATTTGCAGAAAACAAGAAGCTCTGTGGTGTGGTTGACACACCTGAGGGATGGGATACCATCCAGAAAGATGTAGGTAGGCTGAGCAGTTGGCCCAGGAGAACCTCATAAGGTTCAGCAAATCCAAGTGCGAGGTCTTGCACCTGGATCATGGCAATCCCCACTATCAGTACAAGCTGGGAGATGTAAGGACAGGGCACACCCACCAAAAAGGAGTTGGGGGTACTTGTGGATGGTGAGCTGGACATGAGCCAGTAATGTGCCGGCTGCATCCAAAGAAGCAGTCAGCAGGTCAGGGAGGTGATCCTGCTCCTCTGCTCTGTCCTGTGAGACCTCAGCAGGAGCACTGCGTCCAGATGTGGAGTCCTCAGTACAGGAGAGACGTGAGCCTGTTGGAGTTGGACTATTGACCTTTAAGGGTCCCTTCCAAATCAAACAATTTTGTGATTGTTGTTATAGAAATTTTATAAATATAAGGTGATTCCAAGCATTAACAGTATAACATGTTGTTGATTCACCTTTGGAGCTAATACTGTAGGAAGCTGTTAGTATACATCCTGATAGCTTAGTTGAAATGTATTCCCAGTGTTCATTTGACTACAGAGACTGTGTCAAGGATGTTGCATTTATTTACAACAAAGAAAGAAATGTGGCAGAGTTCTCCTCACGGCTGTATTCCCAAACAGCTGATTCTGTTCTCTACACGGAAAAGAGTGTAAAAAAAAAAAAAAAAAAAAAAAAAAAGTCTTTGGTATAAAAGAGACTTTTGGGCAGAGGGAGCTATTGCTGTCTTCTTCTCATAAGAGCCCATAGCTGAGCCTTTGGAGCAGTCATGGCAGAGTTCAAGTTCCCTTCAGCGGGAGACAGTGGAAGAGTTTGTCTTTCCCTTGCTTCTTCATTTCAGTCTGAAATATAAAGTTCTTGGATTGCAAAGCCTTGGAAAAAGGAAAGGCTTCCGTGTCTCAGGTTTCTGACCCTAAGACCAGAGAGAAGTGTACTTAATGACTGCACAGGAAAAATTCAAAGCATGCAGGAAAAATCCTTGTTTCACAGAAATAAACAGATGTTGTCGACTTGTTTGAGCTTCACTTTTTCTTTCTTGCTGTCCCTTCTCCAAACCCTCAAACAATTACTCTGTATCAGTACAAGAAGTTGTATTTATATTAAATTTTTTTCTCACCCATAGAGCTTTATAAAAACAGATCTTCATTTTTTCACCAAGCATCTCTCTAAATTTTAACCAAGTTGCCGTGAGATTGATTGTTGTTTATGCTAAGCAACGGGGCAGACAAAGCAAAACTTTAATTTTATATGTAGAATTTATAGAGCTCTACTCAAAAGACTTTGCAAAGCTGGATAAGTCTTTTTTGGACTTTGTAAGAAAGTTCTTGAAATGAAGGGGTTGCCATGTTATACGGCTATGGTGAAACTGAGCGTGGAATTCAGGTATCCTGCCCATGGTCTGCCTGCAATTGCTGTCACTGCTGTATAATCTGAGAGCACAGTAGTTTGGGCGCTTGGAATATTATTTCATTTTACTTAATTGTGAATATTTGCAGTGTCTACCAAAGCTATATATTAAACAGCGTGTCATTTAAAAAAGTGCTGCAGCACTACGACAGTAATTGAAAAGAAACTTGTGTGCGTCCTGAAACATTGCTACTTGTTTTCATTATGTGAAAATAGACACTGTAGTGTCACTACCAGCTTAAAAATGCTTGGATATTTGCATTAGCTTTCAATGCTGCTTAAGTACAAAGATGTGTAATATTTTCCCAGAAGGAGATTGAATAATGACATTCCGATGTTGTGAATATGCTGACTCTGAAAGGCACAGGTCCCTATATGGGTAATTAACAACTAAAGAAAAAAGGCATACTCTAGGAAACTAATTATCTTTATTCCTATCTGACAATGATTAATTTATAGTTGAACAGATGCTACATAACATTAAACTGCAATAAATTCTATCTTGTGCTGATAAGCCAGCAAGTGAAGGAGACAAATAGTCTAACAAAAGAGAAATTCAGTCTCTTTTGAAACCTAGAGGATATGAATTTGTGAGTCACACATGAAATAAGCTGAGACTTGGTGTGAGAAGTAGCTCCAAAGCATGGATCTTTGAACAAACTTAACTACCTGGTCAGAGAAATGGCTAACTGCAGTCCTGTGTAGTGAGACCTGGTCACCTTTCAGAACTCTTTCATGAATTTTCTGTGTGCAGATGCAGCAGTCATGCCAACAGGACCAAGAAAAGAACTGTACCTTGTAGATCTCCATATCTGAGACCAATACAGTCTTAACTTTACATGTCCAGAAGGAGAGGAATGTCTTTTCCCCATTTTACAGTTCCCGTT
>PPHD01029130.1:0-10688 GCA_002909625.1 Bambusicola thoracicus
TCCTGTCTGTGGGTGTCCTAATTTGTGAGAACCAGCACGGCATTATAAGTTTTACTTCCAACTTTTAGCCATCTTTCAGTCCAGAAGCCGAGCTATCGAAATAATGCAATGGAAAGGAGTACAGAACTCAGGAAGTGCGGTTCCTGTTTGTTGGCTTTTCAACACAAACTCTTTCAGCCGCTCCTGTTTTTGTGCCACTCAGGACCAATTGCAGTCATGGATTCGGGGAAACGTGAGCATCTGCCCCAGGTCAATCTTCATATTTGATGAAATGGATAAAATGCACGCAGGACTCATCGATGCCATCAAGCCATTTCTGGACTATTATGAGCTTCTGGATGGAGTGTCGTACCGACAAGCCATCTTCATATTCCTCAGGTAAGGAGCAACTCCTTGGGTTTGCTGTCCTGTGCACACGGGGCCTTTGAAAACTACCTTCGGTTACAACCTTTGTTTTGTCTTTTCATAGCAACGCAGGAGCTGAAAAGATAACAGAGGTGGCACTCGATTTCTGGAGAAATGGGAAGGAGAGGGAAGATATACAGCTCACAGACATGCAGAACGCGCTGTCTGTGTCTGTCTTCAATAACAGAAATAGTGAGTAAAGCTTTTGAGAGTCCCATAAAAATGTCAGTCAGCCATCAGTGCGTGCACTGTATTTCACAGTAATGGTTTCTGCTTTATGTGGTCTCCAGCTTTTGGCCTCTGGAGCCACAGTGCAATTTGTGGTCAACGGGACAGCTCATGTGATGAATCAGAGCTAAGGACACCTGTGTGCACCTGGTTTGATGGCTGTGGGTTACATCTGTTAGGGGAATTCTGTGCTGTGCGTTTATCAATGTACTGATGTGCTAAAGAGAAGGCAAACAAAAGAAATATAAGGCTGGATGCAAGCACTGGGGGGGGAAAAAGGAGCAGGACAAGCTGGTCTATGAGAGCTGATAGCAGAAAAAATAGCATCTTCTCACAGCCTCACCTCTCTCACCTAGAGAACAGCATCTGGGGAGCAGGGCTTAAATGCAGTCATTCAGAAGAGATCCAACAGACCGTGTTTGTGTGTCTGAGAGGATGCAGAAAGTATGAGAGTAGGCTTCATTTTAGACTGACTTGTGCTTTGTAGGGCCCTAAAAACACTGATGGGTTCTCCCTGGTTTGTTGCAGGGGCTGTGATATTCACCCCCTGGCAGCGTTTAACTGGAGGGGCAGTAACAAAACCCTTCTCTTTCCTTTTGTAGGTGGATTTTGGCACAGCACCTTGATTGATAGAAATCTCATTGACTACTTTGTCCCCTTCCTGCCTCTGGAATACAAACACGTGAAAATGTGTGTCAGGGTGGAGATCGAATCCCGTGGCTACGCTGTGGATGAAGACATTTTAAGCAGAGTAGCAGATGAGATGACCTACTTCCCCCGAGAGGAGAGGATTTATTCAGATAAAGGGTGCAAAACTGTGGATGCAAAGCTGGATTATTACTATGACTTATAAGGCTTTATTGCTGCAACCTGCAAAGAAGCAAATTTAACTTAATCATGAAGTGGAGAACCCGGGACATTTCATTTGTAAGCACTTTTTAAAGGAAGGAACGCTGTTTTAATTGGTATGTAAAGGAGCAGCAGCACCTCTGCGTTTTTATTCTGTCCCTAATCATGGCTCCCAGGCACGGCAGTGTGGTGCCATCAAGGTAAGGAAGAGCTGCAGTGTGAACTGAGGGCTCTGACAGTGCTGAAGGCTTCTCCCATCTGGTGTGGATCAGCAGAGCCCCAGGGCGGGCTGCTGGTATGGATGGTGGGACTGAAGGGTGTGAGCAGATTGTAATCATTGTTTGGGTTCCTGTGGGTGGCAGCTTGGCAATACAGAGAATCATAATGGAAGTCCCTGGTTGTGAAAGCCTTCCCTGGGCTCGTGTTGGGAGCGTTTCAGGAGCATTTCTCTAATGGCATTATGAGCAGGAGATGTGTGTTTCCTCAGCTGGCGTGGCTCCAGCAAAAAGAAGGGCAGATTCTGTAATTAATACATATATATGTATATATTGGTATTGCACATCACTGGAAAGAATATCTTTCTCAAAATAGCCATATAAATTGCCTTTCTTTGAGTCAAAGTTAAGAACACGAAACTCTTTGGTGTCAGTAGCGTTCAGGAGGAGGACTTCATGTTTATAGAGAGAGATGAGTTAAAAAGCCCTGGCTGTGTCATTGCTGGAGTCAGTCCCAGTTTTTGGTTGTGTCTTTGATGGCTGCAGCTGCCTGCCATGTGTGCTCTCCCAGGTGTGATCCTCCCAGGAGGAGAGCATGCGCTTTGTGCCCGGTGAGCTGGCTGCAGGGAAAGGGTGGGACTTAATGGGAAACGCCTGCAGGTTGACTTTTACACCCAGGAGCTGGAAAAGAGGTTTCTCCTTCCCTGTGTAGAGAATTCCGAAGGCAGCTCGCAGGGTTTTCCCTTTTCCCAGTCCTCACAATGCTGTACGCCTTTGAGGTTTGGGGTGAAAACGGATCCAAATGCATATGGCAAAGCTGTGAAATGCATCACCTGCAGCGCGTCAGACTCCTTTCTGAATGTGGGCACCGCAGAGCCTTTGGCATTCCAGTTTCTACTCACAATAAATCCTTCCCATCAGAAATGTGTTCCCAAGCTGCCTCCTGCTGTTCTTTGCATCGCGTTCCAATGTTAACTCCTTACCCCTCATTGAGAGGAGCATGCAGTGTGGCTGAAGCCATGTGAGCGGAGCGCCCACGTTTTCAGAGGCAGCATTGTGGAGTTTTCCCCATGAAGAAATTAACCAAGAAGCAGCTGTGAAGATTTCAACATTGCAGTTCTGCTCTGCGGTTGTGTAATACGCCCATTAGCTCACCAGGCCTAGAATTGGTCAGCAAACACACGCAATGAACTCAGCTACTTATCTTTCCTGGGCTTTACGATCACAGAAAATGACGACTTGATGGAAAAAAGCAGACGTGGAAACGATAAACTTTTACTGCTGTCTGGTACCTTCTCAGCAACAGAAGCAGCAGTGGGGCTCTGCCAGCCTTAAATGTGCTCTTAGCTCTGCTTTATGTGCTACTGCAGCAGCAATGGGAGCAAACTGTATCGTAGCCCTGGGTGCTGTGGGGTGGATGGGAGCTTCCTGCAGAGGATGCAGCAGTGATGTTCAGAGGGGAAGTCTGCTTCCAACAAATCTCTTATCCAAAGCCACAGAGCTGGCTGGGAGCAGAACCCACTGCCATCACATCCTTCTGATCCTGCAGTTATCCCTCCCCTTTAGAGCGCGTGGTTTCAAACAGAGCTTCTGAGCGTGTCTTGCTGTGAGAGGGCACTTTGGGCTGTTCTTTATTCATGTGCCACCCGAGATGGGAGCAGACAGCAGCAGGAGAAATGGCAAACTGGGGGAAAGGTCTGAGCCTGACAGAAGCGGTGCCTTGACCCGCTGGGAGCAGCTGAGCCGTCCCCAAGACTGCATTGTTTGCTCTTACCAAAGTCCAGCACGAGCAGCTGCTACTTCAGTTAAACCTACAGGGAAAGTTCCCAGATCTCATGCTGTGCTTGTAAAGCGAGGCTTTATGGTTAAAATGCAGTGACCTACTGAGTGCTTTCTTAAGATCTTTTACTATCTGCCTGTCTTGGGTTATCTTTTCCCCTTGCTAGGAGGCAGCCTGGCCCAAGGGATGCATCTGCCTGACCCTGGGCTGCACACATGGCAGGAGAACTGTAGAGCAGAACCTTTAAGACTTTTCTGGAGCTGGTTCTTAGACCCAAGCCTAATGAGCTGCACTACTGAACTTACCGCGTCCTCAGACAGCTCAGCCTGCTTTAATATCAACAAGCTATTGAGGAGGCTTACCTAACAGTTAAGTGTTTAAGAGTAAAGGAAGCACAGCAGAAAGCTCTTCAGGGCAGCTGGTTGAAAGCTGCATGCAGCACGACTTATCTACAGCTCAGAATGATTCAGGCAAGAGAGAGAAACGACTGAAAGTTTATTACTGCAGTGCGCTGGTAACAGTTAGTGTCGAAGTAACAGAAAGTGGTGAGAACATTTACACTTCCATATAGGTCGGTTAATAAGCAAAACATTGCATATGGAAAGCTGCAGTCCAATGTCCCAAGGTTAATGGCTAGCTAGCGTTTGGCTCCAGAGATTGCATCAGCACCACCAGTTTGCCAACATTCGACAAACTCCACGTGGAGCTGTAAAAGGCAATTGACACTTCTCAGTTAGAGCTGAGCATTAACGCTACGCTCTCTGCTATCGTTTCCATTCACACAGCAGCAGTGAGAGCTGTAGCTTTGGCATCGCCTCTGTGATGGAGTTGATGCCGTGGTTCAGAAATAGCCCACACCCTCAAAACGGTTCGAGAAAACCAATCAGTGAAACTCGAGGCACTTCTGTGTGCACCACCGTGTGTGATCCATCAGTGATGGGCGGACGGTGGAAGAGTTAAAGCTGCAACAGCCTTCCAAAGCCCAGCCTGACCCGGTGGGGAAGGCTCAGTCTTTCCCACCTTCCTCAGGCCTTGTTCAGTGATAAAAGCTACAATAAATACACACTTGTCGCTCAGTGAGGTATGGGCTCAGTGGTGGCTGAAGCCCTTTCCCGTACTCCCTTCTCTGTGGTTCTCCAGCATTGCATTTTCGTTGCTTAAAGTTCAGTATAAAAATACACTATTAAAAATAACATCGGCCACGAAAGTGTCTCAGCAGCAGGGCGAGGGGAGGAGCGCCCACTCAGCTGTGGGGACTGCTGAAGACCTCACAGCCTTCAGGCCCAGGAGCCCACGCTGCGACAGTCGCATCCTTGAGAGCAACTCCTTTCTGCCTGAGCCACGGAACCGGGCTGCCGTGCTGTAAGTCAGCCCCTTCCCACGTGTCCCTGTGCTGAGGAAGGCAGCACCCTGCAGTCCCCGTGCAAATCCACTTCACCCCCTTAGAAAAATATTGGAAGAAAAAAAGTCACAATTTCTTTTTCCCCAAAGTGGAGCAATAGTTACATTCTCCCCTTTCTCCACCATTTAGAAACAGCTCTCCCTGAGCTCATCTCAACTTTCCATATTACTACAGCAGGAGACGTGATATGAGGCAAGTCAGACAAGAACTGTAACACTGGCACTCGGTCCCTAAATAGCTGAAAGCTCACATGTAGAAGCCACAACAGCATCAGTGTGCTGTGAAGATGGGGCCTCCCAGCAACCACCTTCTGACTGCAACACATCGAGCTGTGTGCCCTTGCTGACACCACCACAGGTCTGATCATGCTATAAATCCTTTCCATTCACTGTCTCATAAGCTACAGCCTCTGTACGACTGCCTGCAAGAGTTCCTCTGCTGCAGGTCTGTGCAAAGGGCAGTGAAGGATTTAACAATCCTAGCACTTAAAGGAGTAAACCAGGAGAGCTGTATCCAGGACCACGGGTGTCACACTCTTAACGGGTTAAAAATGGGGGCAATATTTGGATACCGGCCAGTTTAGAGATGAACAGTGGGATTTTATGTTAAAAAACAACAGCTTAAAAGCCCACGCCACTCACTCTAAGATCTTCACCACATTCCCTGCAATAGTAAAAAAAAAAAAAAAAAAAAAACCTAAAGCTTAAGTGCAAATAGACAAGTTTCCAAAAGCTCCGAAAGTGCTTTGGAGAGGTGAAGGGCCATCAGTCCATGGCTTTTGCAATGTCTTCGTGGATGTCCAGCTTGGCCTGTACAGTCTTGCAGCCTTTATCAGAGTAGATCCTCGCTTCTTTTGGGAAGTACGTCATCTCATCTGCCACCGCCTCAACCACCTTCTCATCCACTTCGTGCCCACGGGCGGTCATCTCGGCCCGCACACACATCTTCACGTGTTTGTGCTCCAGGGGCAGGAAGGGAACAAAGTAGTCAATGAGGTTCCTGTCGATGAGGCTGCTGTGCCACAGTCCACCTGCAGGAGTTGAAGGAAGGAAACAGATAAAGGAAAGGCACTGTCTAAACTTGGGCCCTGCTCAGGGTAGGCTCTGCAGAGCAGACTCGATTCACAAAGAGGTTTATCTACCCGTGAGCAGCTTCTGTAATGAAAACCTCCCTGGGAGGGGATGACATTGAAGTGAAAGAACCAAAGGGCCTGGTGGTGGGGCACTGAGGAAGGGGGGGTCAAAAACAGCAGTGCAGAGTCAGGGTAGGTGAGGTG
This sequence comes from Bambusicola thoracicus, assembly GCA_002909625.1. Lineage (NCBI taxonomy): Eukaryota > Metazoa > Chordata > Aves > Galliformes > Phasianidae > Bambusicola > Bambusicola thoracicus. The sequence goes on from PPHD01029130.1 coordinate 6,156, forward strand.
CAGATTGCTCAGATTAACCCTGTGGTGTGAAGTAAAGCAATTCCCCATTTCCTAGGGGAAAGTGACTTACTGTTCTTGTTATTGAAGACTCCCACAGACAGCATGGGCTCCAGGTCTTTCAGCTGAATATCTTCCCTGCGCTTTCCACTGGTCCAGAAGTCAAGAGCTGCTTTATTAATTAAGTCACCACCAGCATTGCTGTTTGTAAAAGAAACATTCACAGCAGTGAGCAGACACAGTGAAGCCAGCATCTCTTTTCAGCTGGTCACAAGAGCTGTGAATCTCAAAATCAAGCAAGTTACTGAAACAGAAAGCTGTAAGCCAAACTTACCACCCTCCCAGGCAGAGCGGTGCCCAGCCAGCCTCTCACAGCTCCTCACCTTGGAAGCTGTTACCCCCACTTCTTTCTCTACCCCAGTTTTTATCGCTGAGCATGACACTGTGGGGTGTGACACGTTCCCCATGCCGGCCCAGTTCAGCTCTCCTGGCTGTGCCCACTCCCAGCCTTGCCTTTTGCCCAGCCCCCAACCAGAGCAAAACAAAGAAATCCTTGAGGCTGTGCAAACAACAGCCAAACATCGGGGTGTTATCAGTGCTGCTTTAGCCACAAATGCAAAACGTGGGCACCAGACAGGCTGCCCTGAAGATCTTTAACTCCATCCCAGCCATACCCACTGCACCCATCCTAAAGAACTTCCCCAGAATCGGAGCTCTCATGCGAGCCGTGCTCTGGGCTGGTCTCATGAGTTCTCATATATCTCTTCTGCTGTACTCTGAATGAAGTCCCATACGAACACCATCAGCATCATAAATACAGAGTAGTTTTCAAAGAGATGCCACCGACCTGAGGAAGATGAAGATGGCTTTCCTGTAGGACACCCCGTCCACCTGCTCGTAGTAGTCCAAGAAGGGCTTGATGGCATCAATGAGACCCTGATGCATTTTGTCCATCTCATCGAAAATGAAGACTGAGTGTGCGCAGGCGCTGACATTGCCCCGAATCCAGTTCTGCAGCTGCTCCTGAAACAAGGTGAGAAATGCTGAAAGATGAGGGCATACCATCAGGTGGTCACATGGAGTCCAGAGACCCCCCCGGCTGCCCCCATCCCACCTCATTGGGTGTGTCCTTCCCAAAGGCCATAAACACTGCAATCGATCCCTTGGATGTGGCACTGAATATAAAGGTGAATTCTTCCCCTGCTCACAAATCAGACCTCCTAATTTCTTCTCCTTAGTGCACGGATAGGACGATGAGCTCTGGCTACAACGGTTTGTCTGTTTGCTTTAAGTCAACGTTTCCTCTTTCATACAGAAACCACACCTACGACTGCATCCATTCAAACACTGGAATGTGAAGATAAGAAATCCCCAGGCTGGAGGAATGCCACGTGAAAACTCTCCCATCTATACCTCCATGCAGCAGGCAGCGCCCCATGGCCACCTGTTCCTAAAGGATGCACAAAGAATAGAGAGTTACTGCATCAGAGAGGTTGGGAAGTACCTCAGAGCCCTCGTCCAGAGGAGGGCACTGAGATGGGCAGAGGGCTGAGCTCCTCTCCTAGGAGGAAAGAGGGAACTGGGATTGTTTAGCGTAGAGACGAGAAGGCTGTGGGGAGACCTCATTGCAGCCTTCCAGTACTTGAAGGGAGCGTATAAACAGGAGGGGGAATGGTTCTTTGTGAGGGTGGACAGTGATAGGACAAGGGGGAATGGCTTTAAACTGAGACAGGAGAGGTTTAGGTTGAATCTGAGGAGGAAGTTTTTCACCAGAGGTGGTGATGCACTGAACAGGTTGCCCAAGGAGGTGTGGATGCCCCATCCCTGCAGGCATTCAAGGCCAGGCTGGATGTGGCTCTGGGCAGCCTGGGCTGCTGGTTGGCGACCCTGCACATAGCAGGGGGTTGGAACTGATGAGCACTGTGGTGCTTTTCAACCCAGGCCGTTCTGTGGCTCTATGTGGCAGCGGGCTGAGAACTCACTGACTCTGCGATCGCACCTCAGCCCTCATCGCTCAACACAGCACAGCACTGCACTGCACGGCGTGTGCATATCGGCAGCTGCGATCCCTCCGTGCTGCGCACGGGAAAAACAAAGCCTCGAGGCCTTCGGCACCCGCACCGCCGCAACCACAGCACGGCGGGGGAGGGCGGCTGAGCCACCGCAGCGCCGACCCAACGGCGCCCCCTTTCCCCCCCCCAACCCCTCCCCGCCATACACCCGCGGCCGCCCCGCGCTCACCTGGTACAGCGGCACGCGCTGCGGGTGCGGGAAGTGCAGCGTGGCCAGGAAGAGGTGCACGAATTTACTGCGCAGCCCGGCGGGGTGCACGTGCCGCGCCAGCAGCTGGCTCAGGAAGTTCTTCCCGGTGCCGGCCCAGCCGTGCAGCGACAGCGTCAGCGGCTTCTTGGGGCTGGGGTTGTTGCTGAAGCCCGTCACCGCCCGCAGCACCACCTCCTTGGCCAGGTGCTGCCCGAACAGCCTGCCGTCCAGCTGCTCCCGCAGCGCTGCGGGGAAACGCTCGTCAGCGCCGAGCCCCCCTCCGCGCCCCGAAACCCGCGCCCCCTCCCCGCTCCCCGGTACCGGTGGCGTTGAGGCGGTGCCCGGCGCCGGGGCAGCACTCCACGTAGCTGCAGTAGAAGCTGGGATGGGACAGGTAACCGGTGAGCGCCGAGGCCACGCCGATGGCCAACCCCACGCTGAGCGGCTCCAGCGCCGCCAGCCCCGGCAGCAGCAGCCACAGCAGCGCGGCCGCCCGCGGCATGGCGCCTCCGAACGGCCCCGCTTCCGGCCCGCCGCCACAGGACGGGAAGCGCCGCGCCCCCCGGGTAACCGCCGCCGCCATCTTTGTGAAGGGGAGGGAGGGGCGGTGCGTCCTCAGCGCCGCTCGTGCTGGTGGCTGCCCGCTCGGTGTCGCCCCTGGTACCCGGTGTCCCTTCAGCGCCACCCCGGCTGCAGGCGTCTGTCCGCTCAGCGCCATCTCTGCCACCCATCGTGTCCCTTCAGTGCCACCCCTGGCTCCCAGTGTCCCCTCAGTGCCACCTCAGTCCCCTGGCGTTTGCCCCCTCAGTGCCATCACCGCTGCACGGTGTCTGTCCCCTCAGTGCCAGATCTGGCTCCCAGTGCCTGTCCCACACGCTGTCCCTCCACGTTCTCCCGCTGTCACCTAAATGCCATTTCCCACCCCATGCCATTGCCTTCAGCCTCCTCTCTCTCTTCCTTCATTAGAGCCCAAGGGACAGGGCAGTGCATCAGGCCCAGGGATGTGACAGGTGATGGGGACACCGCAAAGGGGACATGGCAGGCGACGGTATGAGGCACAGAAGTGCTGCCCCAAAGGAGCCTGTGGGAAGCCAGCCCTGCAGCCAACACCCGGACAATGCTCTCAGCAGTATGGTCTGATTTATTGGGTGGCCCTGTGCAGAGCCAGGGGTTGGATTCAGTGATCTTTACGGGTCCTTTCCAACTTGAGGTACTCTAGGATTTATTAAAGGGCTTCACAAAAGGCCCCTCTGGAACAGGATACATCCTAGCCTCATCAAGGAAGGAGATGTAGACAGCTGAGTATTGATGCGAGTCCTTCCCCTGGTCGGGTCTTGCAGCAGGAGCACGAGGTATGGCTGTGTGGAGTCTAGGTGCTCAGAGCCACTCTGGAGGCCACAGTCTTGCAGCCTTTGCTGGAGTAGAGCCTCTCCTCGCTGGGGTAGTCCGCCATTGCCGAGGCAATCTCAGTGATGAGGTCTTCCTCCTCAGGATGCCCTTGAGCATGCAGCTCCTCCCGGACACACTGCTTCACGTGTTTGTATTCAAGAGGGAGGAAAGGGACGAAATAGTCAATCAGGTTCTTCTGGATCAGTTGGCTTTGAAAGAAACCGCCTGGAAGAGAGAGCGTGGAGAGCTTTGCCATCGGCGCGCTCAGGAGGCAGCACTGCTTCACGCTTTGCGGAGCAGCCTGCAGAGAACTGACCCGCACGCATCAACCCAGAGGTGCTGTACTCACTCTTTGGGTTCCTGAAAATCTCCTCAGAGAGCAGATCTTGGAGCTCCTCCGCAGGAATGTCTTCTCTCCTCTTCAGCCTTCTCCAGTAATCAAGAGCAACCTCCGTTATCTTATCTCCGCCTGCATTGCTGTTGGGAAGGAGATTTGGGGCTCGTTAGATTGTATCTTTGCTGTCTTTAGTGCTGGTGTCTTGGCAAGGATTTGAGTGACTGTGTGGTTCTGCACTGCGGTGGAGGTGATGCTCCATTGTGTGTGGGCTGCCCGGAGGTGGGAAGTGACAGAGACCACAGCAAGGGGGGGCCCTGAGCTGCTCAGCTGCGCTGATTCAGCCACAGACTTGTCAGCAATTGGCACTCCCTTTGTCCCTGCTGTGTCTGTGGGGCTGTAACTCACTCTTGGCCCTTGGCTCTCCTTACTTCAGGAAGATGAAGATCGCCTTGCCATAATGAACTCCATCGATCTCACCACGGTAGCCAAGGAACGGCAGGATAGAGTCTATCAATCCATGCGGCATTTGATCCATCTCAGAGAAGATA
>PPHD01029131.1:0-10688 GCA_002909625.1 Bambusicola thoracicus
TTAAGGTCCCTTCCAACCCAATCAATTCTGTGGTTCTATGACTCTATCCAAAGAACATCTGAATAAATGAAAATAAAACATGAGGACTAGAAGCTCTAACTTGTGGTGCTGCTCACCAAACAGTCGTCAGATAGTTGGCATCTCCATTTTTTTCCATGCAAGATAATACTACTCTTCATAGAATCACAGAATCACAGAATTGATCAGATTGGAAAAGACTTTAAAGATCATCAAGTCCAACGACAACCTAACCATAGTACCCTAACTCTTAACAACACTCTGCTAAATCATGTCCCTGAGCACCACGTCCAAATGGTTGTTAAACACATCCAGATCAGTGTGTTACCACGTAGACTGCTCCCAGGCACGGTCAGCCATCGGTTCGGCAGCCCTAATGGACCACAGTCACTTTCCTGGGACAGTTCCAAATAAAACCAGATGCTGTAGGAAGTGGTGGCAGTGACTCAGTAGCAGTGGGAGGCTCGCTTCCCTGTGAATCAGTGCTGGAGCTGTCAGGCATCTCAGCCGGACCTACCACAGGAGACGATGTTAAACCATTTGCGGTCAATTAGGAACCATGTATCTTTTGCAGCCTGGAGCTCTGGCCTAACTCCAGGACGAGTCATTTTTACACCTATTGCCTGCCTAAAGCATTGATATATTTTCTGTCTCATTTCTCTGTCCGGAAGCCTTACTACCCTGGGACTCTAGCCACAGATGCAAATGCAAGGGTGTAGTCATATTTATGCCAGTAACACATGCCCTGCTGTAAACAGTGCTAACACAGCTGCACCCAACAGAAATAAAAAGATGCTCTAAATTATAAGAGGTGCTCTCTATTGTTCCTCAGCTTTTATAAGGGGAAAAGAGGCAGGAGTGGGTTCTCCTTCCCATTACAACTTCTGAGTAAGAAGGAGAGTCTTGAAGTTAATGCACCTCCTGTGCCTTGTGGATGGAGGGAAATGAAGGAATCCCAGTCACAGCACAGGCTCTGAGCTTAGATTTGGAACCTATTTCATATCTGCCACAGAAAAATTAATTACTGAATGCTTCAGAGCCCCGAGGCAGTAAGAGGAGTGGGAAAGCTTTAAGCAGTCTTTTAAAGAAATATCACGAATATATAAAGAAAGTAGTAGTGTATTCTTATAGCAGTTCTTTGCTACTGCAGTATGATGTTTAAGCTAAGTGTATGTATATTTAACATTCAATTTATTTTAGGCGATACATGTGTATTTTAAGCTAAAAAGCTTGTACTTTGCCTAAGTTTTCCCATCCAAATCAGGTGCTAACAACTTTAACAAGTACCAGTCTTTGCATGAAAAGGTCTGCTTTCTTGGTAATGCACTGCGTCAAAGAGCTGTGGTCAAACTCCAATTAGCACTGAACCCCTTGGGACCATAGTGACTTCGGTCAGTAGCATGCACTTTACACCTCAGGCTGACAGGCATGGAAGAGCTAAAACAACTTAGGCCTAAGAAACCAGGAGAAAGTTTGAAGTGAGTATAGCACCATACTAAAAAAAACAAAAAAAAAACTGTGGGAAAAAAGCTGAGTGAAGTTTTACCTATGCATGGCCCTCACTTGTACAAATATGGCATGCATTCAAGCTCAGTAGGTGGTATTTATCACTAGATCCATTTTTGATTTGCCATAAAAAACTGCTTTCTCTAAACAACAAAATGACAACAAAAGTAGCTATAATAATATTTTCCTAAGCAATATAGCTCTGAAATAACAATTCAGTTTCTATTCTGTAAAATCGTGGGTCAGTGGAACTTCATTAATTCCCAGATATCAAAACAGTATTGATTTCAGTGTAGAGTCTGCTACCACCTGAACTGTTGCATGCTGCTTTGCTGAGTTTTCATAGCTTTAAAGTTTGGATTTAAAGTCCCAGAACAGATACATTGCAACTGCCACGCTCCACAGAAGAAAAAAACAAACAAACGAACAACAACAAAAACAGCTAAAAATACAGCTTCAAGAAACGTAATCGGTAGCAATTCTTGAGAGCAGTTTGTGCTGTAAGTGCACAATTTCAATCCAACCAAACTTAACAACAAACAAGCCCTTGCCATTATGGCTGGCCAACAGCCAGTTGCATGCATGCGTCTCTGTGTCTGCACTACTAATCCACAGTACTGCTAACCTGAGGGAACTGACATCTGATCCATTCACTGTTCTACTGTGTGAGCCAGGTATATGCAAAGTACACCTCCCAAAGACCTGTTGCTGCTGGGAATGCAAATCTATCTGCCTGCATCTTCCAGGGCCTCAGTGGGAGGCAGGAGAAAATGAAAAGAAAAATTATGGGTACAAGGGTGGAGCTAAATTTTCGTTAAAAGAGAAAGGCCTTCCTGGAGTGCTCAGCTACAAATATTCTATAAATAAAGAGTGACCCAGTTTCCTTTTATACCACCGTAGAAACTCAAGTGTTCATGCCACCAGCATTATTTCTCCTTCCAAGAACTCTTCTTATCAAGCTTCATCTTACAACCACTTGGATTCCTTGCCCTGTTTTGAAGATCTTTCCAGATCTTCACTATTTGGGAGGTTAGGAGATTTTTTTTAAATTCCAGTCTAAACTTATTCATGACCAATTTACAACTATTTAATGTGGTGCCAGTATTATTTTAAGATAATTTTCCCCCTCTCTTGATGTGTAGCCAACTTGAGCGCATCTGTAAAAAGCTCCTGTATTGCCCTTAATTAGCAGACTACACAAAGCCACACTTTATAATACAATGTTCTCCAACGCAGATATTGCACTTCTACAACTGAGTAACCTCACCTAACATTTACTGTAGTGCGAGCTCATAATCTTTCTCAAAAGATGCAAGGCCAGGACTCTTCAAGACCCAGGCCCTGTGCCTTCTATTAAAGATATTTAGGAGAAACTTTTGTACTGTTATTTCACTCCATGTATCGTAGCTGAAGTCATGTTAGTTTCTCTTCAGCTTCATGACTTAGGTAGTTAAAAACAGGTTTATTACTAATGAGTAGAGCACATCTCCATCCTGCTTTGTTATTCAATGGCTTTGCACTTTTTGCACTATTGCACTATTCTAATTAACTTCTTTGCATGGATCACATTCCGGCCACAAGTGGCAGTCATCACTGCAAGCAGAAAATAAAAGCTTTTTCACCAAGGTTTGGATATGGCTTCAGAGATATACATTCCCTGAAAAAATGAAGAGATGGGCAAGTAAGCAATAAGAAAAAGAAATGAACTTGGAGATGTTAACAACTTATTTGAGATGGACTTCTCTAACACTGACATTATCTTCATCTCCATTCTCCTTAATTCAGCCATATGTGAATTTTCCCATTTCTTTAATAACCAACCCTGCTTCTTTTGGTTGAAGCTCAGTGTTTTTTGTTTGTTTGTTTTTGGTGTGTTTGTGTTTTTGTTTTGGCCAATTATCAACATTCAATCCTATTCTATGAATTTGTTTATTTCTCAGAAAATCTCACAGACCCGGAGAAAATTGAACAGAGCACGGAGTATCCTGGATCGAGTGTTTCCAGAGGTGAGGAACAGATAGCTATGCTCTGTGAAAGCACAACTGTGCAAAGAGTTGCAACTTACTTACTCTTTTTTCAAGTAAAAATCAGATTTCTTTTTTCTCTCAGCAAGAGCTGGGCAGTTAGAAATAGCACGAAAATTCCCATGCATAACAACATCTCAGAGTGGATAATTGTTGGGTAGGTTTTCCATTTCACTTCTATGTCTTGGCTTATCTGGTCTTTTTTAACTTTCAGAGAGAAAGAGTTTCATCAGGGACAGAGCTCTTCTAAACTTTCTATGGAAAAATACTGTAGGTAAACTCTAGAGATTGTTCTTCACTGCCTATTTTATGCAGGTGCATAGAGAGAGGCATACAAGTCAGTTCTCGGCTCCCTTCTATCAATACCCTACCAAGTGATGGCACAGGATCAGCCCCAAACAAGTGAAGGAGGCGTTTTTCCATTCAGAGTTTCCTATTGCCACACAGTGCTGACAGCAGTACCTAAACTAAGTTTGGCAGCCTGCTCAGGTATTTCTATGCAGGACCCAGATATGACAGCATATGTATGTCCCAGAGTTGCTAACTCATCTTTTTATCTGACTCAGAATTACACTGAGCAGCTCAACTTCATGACATTTAGTCACATATCTGATATTGAAGTAAAAATAAAAAAAATAGGAACAAGTTGCTCAAACTAAATTTTAAGAAAAGTCAAAATTGTATCTACTACTCATGCTGCTGACTACCTTGACACACAGGCAAACCAACTTTTATGGTAAGGAGATCCTCTTTAAGATGGGAAGGGCAAATGAGAGAGGTGGCTCCCTTTGGTATTTCATCTTTTCTTGAGGTCTCTTAATTTTTGGGGGTTCTACTTGTCATTCTTGACAACAGAGTAGTAGGCAATCCAAAATATGACAAGGAGTATATGCCAATTTGTGTCTTTCCAGTTTAAGGTATTACACATAATACATTTTTGGCCTCTGTGTTCTTTATAAATTGCTTATAAGGGTCGGTATGTTCTTTAGGACAGGGTTTGCTCAGGGGAGGTATTAGAATGAAGACTTATGACCCTGTTAGGCAAACATAAAAAGCAAATTATGCAGAGGCCTCCTGCTTCAGGCAACGTTTCAACTCTTTTAAGAGTTTTGTGAAGATCTTCTCTCTGGCAGGTACACTGTTGCTGTAGGTGTCTGAATAAATAACATTCCTCCCTGTTGAGAACTCTGGAGAAGCTGGAAAAAGCTGTTCAGCAAGCACAGTGAAATACTGAAAAAGATCTTGAATTAAAATCTGTCTTCCTCCTCTAGAAAGTAGGTTAGTTAAATAATCAAAACAAGAGCCTGCAATAAGATGGAGTAGAAAAGAGTTACAGTAAAAATGTGTCTTAAAAACAAGATAAAAAGCTGAATACAGGTGAACAGAAGCCATGACATGGAAATCATGCAGAAATTGAATGATTGTACTTCCACTGAAATTCAAGACACTGTAAAATAAACCTGATGTCCATTTTCTTGAAGATGCCCTATACTGTAGGAACAAGTTTGCATTTGCAGTAGTCAATCTGAAGATTAGCAATTGCTAGTGTGACTGTGGGAGTGGAGCACATTCAGCCACTAAGCACAGCAGAGTATGACCCACTGTCCTTTCTGGGGCAAAATCACATACTAGGAAGTCAAGTATTTTCTAGTAAGCCAGCCACAGGAAGCTGCTGGCACTAAAGACCTTTAGCAGAGATCCCAAGATGGTACCTGCTGTCCACACTAAGACTCTGCTCTATCCTGCTTTTGCTTTTTTTTTTTTTCAGTTTATTACCAGCCAGAATAAGGCATCTTAATTTTTGCCTTAGTTCCATGAAAGTCGCCACCACTTTCCATCATTTCTGTCAAAGCTCCATGTGATTTGTCAGGAATCTTGATAAGTAATTTGTAGATATAATTGTCCTGTAAGATATGAGAGAGAATGATAGCAATGTATGAGAGGTGCAACACTTGCTACAGCCTCAACCAAGTACAAGCTAGTTTCTCCAAGAGTACATGCCTTCTGTATTCATTTCAGTGAGCTTTTACTATTAAGTGGACATTGAGGAAAAAAATGCTGTTTATTGGCCAAAAGAAACTAAGGAAGAAAAACATTTTTTTCACACTTTTTTTTTTTCCTCTCAATTTCTTAAATGGTAAAACAGCTGTAGAACAGCCATCTTCATTGACTACAGAACTCAAAGTCAAAGCAAGTAAATGGTTGTTATGTCACACATAAGAAATGTCGATTGCATGCAAAATACAGTTTTTATGTATGATGCTGTTTAATCTGTAATACCTAACTGGTATGTAATACTGATTGCCTGCATTTGATTTCGGGGTGACAAGGCTCTCCCACCTCTGTGCGGAACAGCAAGAATCTCTGCAGAAATGGTTCATTTTCCCCTCAAGCCATCATAATATCTGAACATCAGGAGGAAAAAATAAGTATACTGGCAAAGTGTGTGATTTCTACTCCAAAATTAGGCTGGAACACTATGGAAAAAGTATCAGTGCTGTGCAGGCAGGGGAAGGCTCTGCCTATAAAGAACATGTTAGTCTATTTACTTTGGTATTGAATCTTAAATTCTAACAACGCGACTAATTTAGTCATAGTTCAGGACTGTGCCATTTTGTTAAGAGCATAAGACTCTTTGGAAAGGCATTGTATGTGTTTTTGTATGGCCAGGAATGCTGAATTAAACCTTTTATTTTCCTCATATGCATTGAATGGACATTAATGTTATTATTTCATTACAAGTCCCCACAAGTAGTTTTTGTGGCCACAGCAGCATCTGAACACTCTGACAGCCTCATCTGTTACCTTGCGAACACAAACAGAATCTGGTAACCTTCCAATATTAGCTCATGACTTTTATTACCTTCCTTTTATTTTCTACCGTGCTCTAATGTAAAGACTGTAGTACCCAGGATCACCGTGTACTGTCAAGAGAGATTCTATTTACATTATCTGTCACTATCTAAACCTGAGTTTTGTTTTTACTGTTGCACAATCTTCAATTAATGTACCTGACACAGCTGCATCTTCAACAAAGAATATGTTGCAATCTCTTTTCAGCTCCACTTTAATAGTAGCAGGACACTCCTCTGAAAGAGCTGAGTTGCTTACATGTAGTTGGATATCTGCCTAAGGCTGCTTTTTAGAATTTTTTTTCAAAATGTTATCCTTTTCTGATCACGGTTGTTTCAGTTGTCTGGCTTCACATCCTCGCTTTCTCAAATCCTTCTGTACTTGAGGTTTAGAGCAGTCTGATGAATCTTCCCAAACTCTCCCGCCTTCTTTCTTCCAGCCTTCTGCAAAAGGTAGGTAAGTGAAATGGCTAACATTTCATTTGGGAATTGATGAAGGCAAATCTAAACACCCAAGGAATCCTCATGCTATACAGTACCGAGTTACACAAGCAGGCTGTTCCAGTACGTCTCATGCAGTGGGTGGTACAACTCCTCCACCACAAGCAAAAGAGTGTTCAGAGAGTTATGACAGGCAATCAGATCACAAAGAAAGCAGTCTGTTCCTCTCCGTTAATTAGATACTCCCTGTCCATCCTTCCCGAAAGTCAGGATTTTCTTATTATTATTCTATTTAAAAACATACCACAAGAATTGTGTGTACTCTTGCCTTATTTATTTATTTAATTAATTGCCCGAGGAGGAGACATTAAGCACTTCTCCTCATTTATATCTTGTCTATATTATATCTTTGATCTTCACTATTTATAATATAGTTTCAAGCAAGTGTGCTGGGTTTGGTATTTGTGTTTTGCTGTTGTTGCTTTGTTGCTTTTTGCTCTTTTCTTAATAGAAGTGCTAATATCCAATATGTTGCTAAATAACTAATGAGCCATCTGTTACTTCTCTTTTTAGTTACCTTGACACGATAGTACATTTTCTTCCCGAGTTCACACTTAAGAATGTGGAAAATAAATGTTCTTCATTTACTCAAAATAGCACATTTAAGCAGATCTTCTGTTCTGCCATTTGCTTTTTTAAAAGTAACTTTGCTCTCAGCTATTTTGCTGATAATAATTTTCTCTTGAGCAATGTATTGATTTAAAAAAGAAGGCTATGCCTACACAATTCAACAAATTTTTAAAGATTGTTACTTCTAAAGAGGGTATTCGTGTCAAGATCCTTTGAGGAGTTGTTCAGCTTTTCTTTAAGAGAAGGTACAACTTACTCTACAGCTAGGTTTTTCGTTCAGAGGAATGGGGTAAGACCACACTGTTTAAGAAGCCTGCAAAACATGGAATGAATCCCACAGAAATGCCTGTCTGTCCCAGAAGTGTTGGTCAGTGGGCCACAGCACCAGCTTTCCCATCTGTAAGTTTGTGAATGATTGGGTGCCACTGATTGACAGTCAACTGAATTAAAAGCTTTCCATCAGAATACTGTCTTCTGAAGGAAAACTAAAATTTAACTAAACATATTTTTTTTAAGGCAGCATCTCTCCAATTTTAAAATTGGGCTGAAAAAATAATCTCAGTATTTTTCAGCTGTAAATCCAGTTTCATTTGTTTTGGTTTTGTTGCTTTAACATTATAGTTTTTAATCTGGAGATACTGAAAACATGATTTCTGCCACAATTTTAATATTTTGCCACTAAGAACTCTTCTACAGAAAAGTCTTCATCTGGATAGATCTACTCGTGTATGTTCTCTTTCCCAATCTTCTCTGTCTTCCAGAACATGTAGCGTCTTCATTCTTGCTAAAGAATTAGGAATTTCTTTAAGATTCACAAGCCCTAGTATGCTGAGCTCTCCTAACAAAAGGTCCTTAATTTAGCTGTGGTGTGTGGGAATGGAGTGCTCCTGAAATATGACCTCTGATTACTGGAGAAATGACCTAAGGAGCCCTCATCTGTCACCTTATACTCCAAAAAGTCTTTTCCCACGAGAGGTCTCAGACAATTCTACCTCAAAAGCATGAAATCAGAGAAAATCAGTCAAGTTTATCAGCAGCAGATTTTCTTTTCTTTAAAGCCTACAAATATTGCGAATATCCCTAATAACTCAGTTTTTCAATGCTAGCATCACTGAAATAAATATGTTTCACTTGTAATATGCTGGAAAACAAAAACAAACAAACAAAAAGCAACCACATCAAGTCTGGCCAACTGAAGATGGCATGAATGCCCCACTGCTGTACAGGCTTCCTAATCCATGTTTCTCTTAGCTGGAAAAGTAATAAATAAATAAGTAAACGTAATGTAAATGCAATCCAAAAGCTAAAAAAGATTACATTTAATTATGCACTTAAACATGGGCAGTCTTTTTTCCAAATGCATTAAATAATCCCTCCTCAGGAGTCTGTTGTAGCTCTAGCTCTTTCACAAATTAATCTTATTAAACGAACTTGCTTAATCCCTCTTGGATACTGCAAAAAGAGGGAGAAACAAAAGTGAGCAGAACAGTGATTCACATCTACTTAAAGGGCATGAGTGGCTTTCATTTAGGATAACACTCAGCTTGTTAGGAGAGGTGAATGTTCCACTCCACTCAGCGTTGTTAAGGCTTCATCTGGTTACTGCATCCAATTCCAGGCCCCTCAGTACAAGAAAGACCTAGAGGCCAATGGCAAGTGATGGAGAGACTAGAACACCTCTCTTATGAGGAGAAGGTGAGAGAGCTAAAACAGTTCAGGCTGAAGAGAAGAAAGCTTAACTATGTATATACATAGGTTGCTTTGACAATAATGCCTCCTACTTATTTCTATGAAAACCACAACAGATACAAAGAGCACAATAACACTATCTGATAGAGCAAATTCTCAGCTATAAAAGACACTGTTTCAACATAATCACCATCATTAGCTATGCACTTTAGCTAGTGACAAACAAGAGCTGGAATCCTCTGGATATCAGGAAGTATTTCTTGACTGTGCAGGTTATGCAGTACTGATACACGTTACACAGAGAGGTGGTGGAATATCATCTTTAGGTACAATCAAAAGCCATCTGGGCAGTGTTCTGGGCAACCTGTTCTAGGTGACTTCACTTGAACAGGTGCGGCTGACCAGATAACCTCCAGAGATCTCCTCCAAATTTCATTTTAAGTACTCTTCCCTATAGTAATCAGTACTCTTTTCGAGCTTTAAGACACAGAGGAATGTGAGAATGATGTTCCTTTATCTCACCTGGCCTCTCGCGCAAAACCATACTGAATTATATCACTAAGGATCTCAAAACATCTTCCTCTGCTGAATTTCAGATGGCATGTTGATTTTTCTCCATCACTGCAGTATATACTCAGGTTTGTAACATTGACATGCCTCTTGGAAAAGAGGCACGTACTTGCACCACCTATTACAAAATCAGCAGTATCAGCATCATTCTTCTTCACAAAGAAGCTAAACCATCAGGCAGCCAAACCGGTTGGTTACTACTCCTACCGGTTGGACCCAAGGTCTATAGGTATATCCACACCAGTGAAGAGATCTGTGAATTATTACAGATTTCATTCCCTCCCCCTCCCCTTTTATTTATTTATTTTTTTGTGCACAATGGTGCACTTTTATTTATACTTCTTGTTTTTTCAAGTAGAGTGTAAAATATTTTTCCTAGATATTGCTTAGATTGCATTTGAAATGCATAGATACAAAATAGTACATCTCTATAAAATACAGCAATCTCTTAAACATGACAATGAACAGATCAGCATGATGCCTGAGAAGAATAGTTGTTACTTGCAATTATTTTCACTAGGGGTGGTTTTCTTACTACTGGCTGATTCAGACCTGTAACATCCACAAGTGATTTTCTGTGAACTGAAGAGGAAAAACAAAGGAGATGTTTTTTTCATTCAAATTAGTGAAAAGGTTGTTGTATGATGTTCTTTTCTTAGTAGCTTCATCACTGAAAACTAACCTTCTTCAATGAAACTTGGGGGAAAAAGTGACATCGTTAAGTCTTAATCATGTGAACAAAGTTCACTGCTGCAAGGAGTTACATTGAGAAGATTTGACAGCCTTATCTAGGCCAGGGGAACTTGCTGTTTTCTTTTGTGAAGGAGATAACAGTAAGAGAAATTGAATTGCACCATCTTTACCTGGCTCATGTTTACAGATTATTTCTACTACCAGTTGAAATTCCATTACTGATTTCACTGGGAAGGAAATAGCTGTGAGAAAATTGAATTCTCTG
>PPHD01029134.1:0-10688 GCA_002909625.1 Bambusicola thoracicus
AAACAGATACATATATATATATATACTATTAATCTGGCTGTTCCCTTTCCTATCTGTGTTATGAAGTGGACAGCACTCAGCAGGTGTAGTGTTGCAAATACCTCACTTGGTGATCAGATGGCTATTGGCATTCCTTGCTGGGTATGATTAAATGTCTGTACTGAGCAGACATTCTTCCTTTTCTTCTTTCTTATTTTCCTTTTTTACTTTCTTTTTAGCTCAGAGACACCAGGAAAAAGAAATAAACCTTCTGTTTTTGCTGCTTCTCTTCCAAAGATAAGAAGTGGCAGAGGAGGGAAGGCTGCTGTGAGCAAGGGCTCAGTGGACGTGGCCAACTCAGCTCAGTGACTT
This sequence comes from Bambusicola thoracicus, assembly GCA_002909625.1. Taxonomy (NCBI): domain Eukaryota; kingdom Metazoa; phylum Chordata; class Aves; order Galliformes; family Phasianidae; genus Bambusicola; species Bambusicola thoracicus. The sequence goes on from PPHD01029134.1 coordinate 352, forward strand.
CCAATTTTTGTAGTAGGTTTGTGCTCAAAGGACAGTTCTGCTTGGCTCTGAGCACTCAGCACTTTGAGGATTTGGTTCTGAAGTAGAATGTGAGGCTAATAGCACTCAGGACAATAGAATTTAACTCACTGAGCACTACAGGAGCTGTAGCAGGGGTGCTTTTGATGCTATTTTGAGCTATTGTCTTTCCTCAGCGTGAGGCTGTGACTTCATGCTCTGTAGTTGTCCACTGTGTTTTGTTTGGGCAGCTTGGGGTGAGTGTTAACGTCACCCCATTTATTGCATCTGAGCAAGCGGTGGTATTTTATTTCCTCCGTATTCAAAGCCATAAAATCATAGAATCAGAGGATGGTTTGAGTTGGAAGGGACCCTAAAAGATCATCTAGTCCAACTGCAATGAAACGACCTGTGACTTTCCTCCTGGCCTGGGAAGGTGTGGAAAGTGGTCCCGAGGGAGGGTTAATTGATTGGAAATAGGAGTCCTTTGCTGTGATCCTGTTTCATTGCCTGCAGACAAGACAAAAGAGTTGCTTAAACCTCAATTTACTTCTGTCAGATTGCCCCTTTATTTAATCTCCTGACTGATCTGAGGCAGAACTCTTTAATGTGCTTTGTTAGTCTCTGGAGAATTGTGAAGTTGTGAATAATTAAATTCAGAGTGAGAAGTTAAAAATAAAATTTCATTGGGGGCTGCTTCAATAAAGGGCCTTTATTTTCTTCAGCAGATAGGAATTGTGATCATTAAAAAATAATGCCAATTGAGTTTCTTCTACTTTGCCTATAAAATGATGTGTTATAAAACTAATGGATGGTGGTTTTGTGGAATGTGTGAGAATTTTATGATGATCAGATGCAGCCAGAAGGGGGGGATATAGGCTAGGTACAGGATAAGTAACATAGGATCACGCCTGGCTGAGTGGACTGATGTAAAACTGCAGTGGGGCAATGCAGTAATAAATACAAAGCAATCAGTCAGCCAGATGTTCACTGCTGTCCTGCATGGCTATGTGTTAGTGTAATAAAACAAACACACCTCTAGCTAACGTGTTAGAGCTCTAATATGTAGCACTATGAGTGCTGATTCCAGGTGCCTGCAGACAAAGATTTGTAGCAATGTAATTCAGATAGCACCAAACTTTTATTTGGTGACCTTACTGGACTTCTAGATGCTTGAATGTAGGGGTTAATTGTTCCCAGTGCCACAGTATAACAAGAGGATGCAAGATGTTCAAATTCAGCAAGGATTAATGAGTATTTTGAGAATCTTTGTTTCCTCCGTGGGCTTTTAGTATTAGTTTCTAATGAGAAGCCATTTGGAAATGTTGATCCAGCTCATATGAATGCTTGCCTATAAATTCCCCTCCAGTTTAAGGCAAGACATGTTACTGGCTGTTAGCATCTCAGCTGCGTTCTTACTGTAGTATTTGTGGTTATTGTCGGCCTCCTAAATGCACTGAGTACTTCTAAGCTTATTTTTTAAAGCTCTTCCTGCAGTTCCTATCAGTGTTTATTTAAAAGGAGACTAAACAGAAGCAGATGAACAGCGAAAGGTAGAAGTAAATAACCAGTGCCACTTGAGTTCAGTGTGAATCTCTGCTGGGGCCTTTGCTTTTCGTTATAATTATTGAATAAGGTGGAATAAAGGCTGAGTAACGAGGTGACAAAGCATGCTCTGATGGAGCTGAGCAACTTCAGCAAGAAAATGGCAGAGGAAATTCAATATAAATAAACATAAAGTGGTGTGTGGGAGGAGCAGTGCTCCTGAGTTCAGTCAGATATGATTGCTGCTTCATCATCCTGAGATGCCAGGTATGAAAATGCATATCTCCTTCTGTGGAGATACTCAAAACCCATTTGGACGCCCACCTGTGTGACCTCTTGTAGGGAACCTGCATTAGCAGGGGCTTTGTGCTCGATGGTCTCTTGAGGTCCCTTCCAACCCCTGCAATTCTCTGTGATTCTGTGAATTCCTGTGTTCCCTGGGTAGAACCAATTTGGCGTTTGTGCTGCATTTACTGTAATTCTGCTGTGCCACGAGTTTGAAGTGGTTTCTTTTTTTCCAGGTAAATCAAAGACCAAAGAGAACCGCCAATCCATCATCAACCCAGACTGGAATTTTGAGAAAATGGGCATTGGGGGTCTCGACAAAGAGTTCTCAGATATCTTCCGACGAGCTTTTGCTTCTCGAGTTTTTCCACCTGAAATTGTGGAGCAAATGGGTAAGTAGAATACTGGCTTGAGAAGACTGGATATCGTGTAAGAGCCTTGTGCTGTAACATGGCAGTTGCTTGGGGAGCCAGTGGGCTGACAAAGCCTTTTCTCCTAATGTTGCTCCCAAATGTCTTTCATACTCCTATTACGGGGGACAGAGGAGCGACTTGGATGTTCAGCACTGTACATGAAATGTCAGAGCAAATGGTTTAACTGAATACTTTTCTGTTGGAGCCCAAATGCTGCCTGTTCTCCTGAATGCGTCATTTGTTCACAGCAGTGAGAGCAAATGCTCCCATATCTGACTTGCTGGCAGTGGGCTTTCTCTACAAATCAAAGGAAATTCTGTCCTTAATGATCCTGCATTATCTACAGTATCTATTGTCCTGGTCGCTGCACTGTGAACTTATATCCTTCTCAAAGTGTTAGCCCAAAAAAGAGTATTATTTGTGATCCTGGATTGGTCCATTTGGAAGTGCTGGAGAGGATGCAGAGGCTGTGGCATGTCTTGGAGTTGGTGAAATAAAAGCACAGAGTCTTAAATAGCCTTTTGGGGTCCGGGGAAGCAGAGGCAGTGCCATTACTTTGTAAACATGTGCTGGCAGGCAGATAAATGGGACTGACTTAATTTTATTAAGCAATGTGCAGCTGCAGATATCTTATTTTTTTTCCTCTAACGTGGCTGAGGATGTTCTAGCTCGTCTTCATTCTCTGAATATAATCTCTGTGGGATCGTATTTAAACTTGGAATTCAGAGCTGCATAATTTCTAAATATGTTTATATTTCTTGATCCACCTTCCCTCTTCCCACAAATGAAGCAATCACGATTCTGATTACAAAACAGATTTTCATCAGAAGATATGTCCTGTTTGTGTGCGCCTGTGTGGAGCGTGTCCGTTTCCAGTGTTTGCAGAATTAATGTGAAAGTAAACTTCTCTGTGAGGTGTGTTCGGTCTTATTCTAAGTGATTTAAACACTTAAGGAGAAATGTTGAAGAACCCCTGTGGGCTAAATCCAATTAGTGCACAATTCTCTCTCTGCTGCCTAATTTATTTTGTATCGATCTGTTAGGAAAGGCCTCCTAGGGGCTAATCTTGAATTAAAGGTGTGCCATATTATTTATATAAATAGATATACTCTTACTTGTGCGTGTTTACACACATACTACACAAAGAAACATTTTTCTGGTAAGGAGTTTGACTCCAAACAGAGCTCTGATTAACCCTAAGGCTAAAGAGCTTATCTGAAATTTGGAATAACAAAACTTTCTGACATTCATTTTCTTTGCCTTAGTTATAACTTGCTCTTAACTATATTTCAGATCTGAAACGTCAATGTGACAGCTGTTCACCTTTGTATATAATTTATTGGGAAAGGAAAAGAAAGAATTTGCTTGCTATCTGGTGCTCTAGCGCTCACCCACTTCTATTTTTTGCTTACAGACTGCAACTTCCATGCCAAATGCAATAAATATTTCTGTCCCGTAACTACATGGAGACAGTATAGACCCTTCAGAAATTGCTTGCAATTTGTGTGTGGTTTATCTAACTTCCAAGGAATGTTCTGGGTTTGGAGCATATAAATCAATGTTAGTTAACCATATCATCCAAGGATGTAAATACTACTCAGATGCTGCAGTCTCTGGTTTATCCAAGAAAAGAAATCTAAGATCCATTTCAGCTGGTCATCAAACATTTCCATAGCTGCCCTGGAACGGGACGATTTCATTTTCCCTACCCACGCCTTTCCCATGTTCGTATTTACCACCTCTTGTTGGCTTTGGGATTGTATGCCTCTGAAAAGAGCTAATACAATTGAAAGAAAAAAAAAAAAAAAAACAACCCCAAAAATCCAAACCAACCAACCCAGAAGACAGTTCTCTGGTTGGCTTGATGTGACACAGCTACACGGATTGTAGCAGCTGGAGGAAGGCAGCAGACTTTGGGGGAGTTCAATCAATTTAAGCTGATTGCTTTTAAGGCTATGAGTTACAGTCGTTTATAGGGATTCTTTAGTATTATGAACATAGTTGATTGTAGAATCATAGAATGGCTTAGGTTGGAAGTTATCTTAAAGATCATCTAGCTCCACCATTAGAGGAATGCTCTTCCCAAAGGTGGGCCGGAATAAAAGGACAACTCAAGAGATGAAGTCTCACAGTAAAGAAATAACAGCTGCTTCTCTTGGAATCTTTGTGAGGGCAGTACGTACAAGATATTTTATTTAAATGAAACCCGGTGAAACCCCTAGAACATCCACATTGACTTTTCTGATCTCCTCAGATCCAGGCACACTAGGGTCCCTGCAGAAGCCTTTTGAGTTGGGTTGCTCTCAATAGAGGGGGTTGGCAAGTTCCTGCAAATTGGTTTTCATAACCCACAAGAGAGGAAAGGATCAATGATCAAATCCCCAGGACATGCTTAAGAAAGAGGAAAGAGAATATGAAGAAGAGGTTATATGGGTGGGGAGGGTCTTCATTTCAGGGAGGGAGTTCTTTGTCCTTCACCTGAACGGCAAACACCTTTTTGGAGTGGACAGTACTGAAGACTGACCAGCTTCATTAACATCCTTGGAAACATCAAGTGGTCATTTGGTCTGTTGATGCAAATGTAAGAAGGAAGGTTTCCACACAGGTGTGCTGCAGCCCGTCCACCACGGACTGGTTCTGCACATTTAGTCACTCTGCAGAGAAAATGTTGATGGTGATTAAAAGTGTATATTCAGCATCACTGAGTTGCAGCTCTTTCATTCCCATTGAGAACTCAGAGATTTTGTTAATAAACTCAAAGTGCAGACCTGCTTATGCCAAGTCATCCCGATTGTAGCTCAGGTCCTTCATAAAATGTGATGCTCTCAATCTCTGGACTGTAGCATGGCGATTATCTGGAGATATCTCCAGCAACATCACCTCTATGGTAAGGTCTTCTATAAAGCAATTTGATCTTCTCTGGTGAGCTCCCAGAAGCCAGGTAGTTGCAGAGTCCCCAGTCTCTTGCACAGAGAAAACTGCACGTTCTCTAAAGTGAGCAAAACGCTGCTGCCTTGCTTTGTGGTTATTAGGGTCAGGAATTTGGGGCCATGACATATTTACTCTTTACCTGGTGTTTGATTCTTGGTGATCTCGTGACATTCAGCTCAAGTAAACCCATGCACCTACATGGTGAACCACATGCAGCCTTTCATCCCTATTAGTTGCTGAGGACTGGTTTTGGATACTCCTTTTGCTGTGTAAGGCAAAGTTTCTCGTTGAAACTTATGCTTCTCTTTATTTGATAAATGTTATATTATGGAATGCTATAACATTCTTTGTTCTTTTTTCTAACTGAAACAGATATTTCACCACGTGGATAACTTCTTTTCATATTCAGTGCCTGTTCTTGAAGTGCTCAGATACTATAAGAGTATTAGGATCTCATCCAGTCTATTTTTAAAATAGGTTTGTTTTTTAATGAAACATTGCTGTCAGAGATGTCTAACCTGTAATTGAGGTGATAATACCAGAACTTCCGAATGCAGCCTATGTCACTGCTTAGTGTATCTTTATCATCTAAACTTTCCAATTGCTTATTCTCAGCCTTGTAGCAATTTATCATATAGAATCGTTGGAGTTAGGAAGGGTCCTTAAAGGCCATCTGGTCCAACTCTCCTGCAGTGAACATGGACATCTACAGTTAGATCAGGTGCTCAGAGCCCTGTCCAGCCTGACCTTGAATGTCTCCAAGAACAAGGCACCCACTGCCTTTGTGGGCAACCTGTGCCAGGGCTTCACTGCCCTTATTGTAACAAAGCCCATCAAATCTGTATCTTTCCAACTTGGAGAGAAGAATTTTTTGGGTACCATGTGAAAGGGCTCGCTCAAGTCCTGATAAATGACATTGGTGGCTCTTCCTTTGTCCACTGACACTGGTTGTGCCATCGTAAAAAGTCTGAAGGTTGGTCAGGCAGGACATGCAGTTGGTGAAGCCTTGCTGTGTCACCTCCCTCTCTTCCATGTGCTTTAGCACAGCTTCCAGGAGGATCTGCTCCGTGATTTCCCCTGATACTGAGGTGAGACTGACAGGTCATTAGCTCCCTGGGTTGTCCTTTCTACCCTTTGTAAGAATGGATTTGTTTGTTTGTTTTTATCTTTCTGAAGGGGACTTTTGTTTATTCATGTAAGGTGCAGATTTAATAGGTGGTCCTGCCCCTCCACTCTATGCTGTGGGAGCTCACCTGGTGCTGCATCTGGATATGGTGTTCTCAGTACTGGGAGACATGGACCTGCTGGAGTTCATCTGCAGGAGGGCCACAGAAATTACTTGAGTAGTGGAACATCTCCACTGCAAGGACAGGCTGAGGTAGCTGGGGCTGTTCGGCCTGGAGTGGAGGGGGGTGCCTGCAGACATGATGGCCTGTCAGTATGTGGAAGGGGACTGTAGTAAGGAGTGAGAGTGAGACTCTTTAACAGGGTCTCTTGTGACAGGATGGGGGGAAAAGGTTTGAAACTGAAGGAGGGGAGTTTTGGTTTGAATATAAGATAAGAGTTTATTAGGGTGGTGAAGCGCTGGAGAGGTTGCCCAGAGATCTGCTGTCTGTCCTGTCCCTGAAGGCATTCAAGGTTAGGCTGGGTTGGACTCTGAGCACCCTGATTGAGCTGTAGGTGTCCCAGCTCATTGCGGGGGAGTTGGAAGGGACCTTTAAAGGTCATCTAGTCCAACTCAATTCCATCATTCTGTTGCATCTTTCAAGCTATCAATAAAAGCAATGTATACTGATGCTACAGAGTTGTTGGTTTGTTTTCTTTCCACCCATTGTTCGCTCACCTTTAACTTCATTTGGGCGCTGTTTTTCATACATGTTTATAAAGCACGAAGTTATAAAGAGGTCCTTTGTGTCTTTATGAAGGTCTAAATCTCTCTTCACTGCTGTTTTTTTTTTTCTCTTCTCCTTCTGTGTGACCTCATACCCTTTCCTAGAGGGAAGTTGTCTTTAGATGTATACACTAAATTTCTTTTGCGTATTGCTCATATCCTTATTTTCTTCTGCCTAGTTAAAAGGACATCATACCAGAGTTCTCCAGGAATTAAGTTAGTGTTAGGTCTATACAACAGAATCAGAAAGTAGTTGAAGTTGGAAGGAATCTCTCAAGATTTAGTCCAACCCCACAGCTCCTTTTCTTTCCCCTGGCTCTTCTTCCTTAGTAACATGAAGAGTGGCAATCAGGTTCTTCCCCTCAGTGTCTTACCCTTCCTGGGAAGGTGATGGAGAAACTCATCTTGGAAACCACTTCCAGACATATGAAGGAGAAGGAGATGATAAGGAGTGTTCAGCATGGATGTACGAAGTAAAGATCGTCTTTAACCAAGCTTGGAAAAGACCTCTAAGATGACCAAGTCCAAACATCCACCTACCGCCAATACTGCCTGCTAAACCATGTGCCTCATTACTACAACCCTGCTGTTCTTGATCGCTTCCAGAGATGCTGACTCCACCACCTCCCTGGGCAGGCTGTTCCAATGCATCAGCACTCTGTCAGGGAAGTTTTTTCTAGTAGCCAATGTGAACATCCCCTGGTAAAATTTGAGGCTGTTCCATCTCATCCTGTCACTGTTACCTGGGAGCTGAGGCTGACTCCACCTTTCCACAAACACCTTTCAGTCACTCTACAGTTAGGAGGGTCAATTCAGAGAATTAGGGGAGGGGTACGGATATTGTTTATCTCAAATTTAGTGAGACTTTCAGTGCTGTCTTTTGTAACATCCTTGTAGACGTACTGCTGTAAGACAGACTAGATAGAAGCCCAGTGGATTAAGGTCTGACTGAACTGTTGCTCAAAGCAGTGTGAAGTCGTGCTACAGAAGCTTGTCACTTATGCTGTGTCTCATGTGTTCATACTGGGGCCATTATTGTTTAACTTACATTACTGTTTAACCCAGTGGCTTGGATTGGAAGGGACCTTAATGCCCATCCAGTTCCAGCCAGAAAGGATGCAGTAGAACTGGAGAGCTTTGGAGCAGGGCATTGGGATGATGGGCTCAGAACAGCTTCTGTATGTGGACTTCAAGTTGACTTAAAGATCTTCAGCCCTGGAAGGAGATCAGTGAGTGTTTTCTCTTTCAGCACGGAAATGTGAAATGCAGCTCACAAAAGGCAGGTGCGTAACAAAGGGAAGAGGTGTTTGTCACCTGAAGTGCCACAAGGGTTTTTGCTTTGTTGATGGCCATGGTCAGCATCAGATACTGAATTATAAGGACGTCTGCTCTCAGTTCTTTTGGTTGCAGTTGTGGTGTTCCGTAGCAGGCATTACTTCTGCTTGTTAAGTATGGCATTGCTCTCTTGGGAAACTAGCTTGGGGACATCCCAGAAACTCTTAGTTTGACATTTGTTTAATCTGATCAGCTCTGTAGGTAAGTATTCCATAATGTATTTACTAATTACATCATGCTGACTGTAAGTAGACAGAAGTGATCCAGCTTTACTCTAAAAACTAGAGAACGCTGATGAGATTTATGGCTCTTAACATCCAGGTAGGATATGACTGTAAGGATCAGCTGTCGTGTTCAGCAGTCCATCCAAGCACTCTTCATAATCTTTATCTTCAATTAACAACATTTTTTGTAACTCTGAGAGACAGAGGCATTTACTCTTGTTATTGCTGTTGCAGAGAAGACTTCTTTTTGGTATGGATTTGCATGTCCTGCCTATGAACTCAAAACAGGGACTATTTCCTTCAGTCCTGCTGCTTGTCAGCAACACATAAATCCTTCAGGAAGATTAACGGGAGGCAGTGAGGTAGGCTGAAATAATGCTGGACTTACAGGTTGAGAGGAGGGGGAAATTCCACTCAGGTATGTTTTGGGAAAATCTTGTCCATGTAGCAGGTGAAGTCTGGGAACCCTGATCTTATTGTAACCTGCTTGGAGATGAATGTGCAGAGATAAGCATCTCTCCCTGCATTCAAGATCAGTGCTTTGCTTTCGATGCAGATTCCTGATAGGTGCACCTGAGTGATACAATTACAACAGAATGCTTTCATTTTAATTAAAAGGGGAATTACACTTCCAGGTAGAAAATCCCTATGATGCTAAAACATTTCTTCTGATCTTTCAAAAAAGTGAATAATGAGAATTGAACGAATGAACTTCGTGCTGTCTCTGGGTAAGTGACTTTGTGGTTCAGAACTCCCATTCTTGCCATTTTTTGTGACTTTTCCCTAATATTTTGTGTGGAAGAGTTCCTGTATTGGTATATTTTAGTTCCTGTTAACATCTCTATTCAGCCTGTAACCACATGTCATTTAATTCATAATTAGAGTATCCCGTTACAGGAATGACCTTTGAGTTGGGCTCCTAATTGTAAGCTTAATGAGTTAGTTGTCTGCACTGCTAATAATTTGTGTTTCTAAGGTTCTCATAATAGTATTGACATTTGGCAACATTGGTGGAATCAGCAAAGTGGAGATAACCTTACTCAGAATTCCTTAGCATCTCACTGCCATTTGAGACCTAACATTTGTAGTTTGTCATCACTTGTCTATTTTAAAAATACCCAGAGTTGGTATTTTTGCTTCTTCGTTTTTGAAGGTGTGCTATGAAGAGATAAGACGGTACAGTGCAGCTTTCCTACCCTATTAGGATGCTCGCAGGGCTGTGTGCATGTGCCCTGACTTGTCGGTAGCCTTCGGATAGCCTCTCCTGCTTGAGCACTTTGGAGCTTTCTGAGCACCACTGACTTTCTTTCCTTGCTATTCCCCTTAAAAGCATCACTCATCATCAAAACCCTGCTTTGTGCTGCTTGGCTACATAGGTGATCATGTTCCTCTGCAAAACACGTTCACAATACCTCTCGTGACATTGATTTGACAGGAATAGCTTTTAATTTATCTGAGCCTCATTCATTCCTCTGCAAATCTGATTCTTCACTGACAGTACGTGTTTGTGTTTCTTGACTTGCAGATGCCTGAAAGTTGACTGATGGATTCTTCTTAACCAGACCTCTTGCTTTTTTTTTTTTTTTTTTTTTGCAATATTTTCTTTTCTCTTCCTTTTTGTTCTTCACCCTTCCTTTCCCATGGAGAAATCCTCCAGGTTTATTACTGTACTTAACCAACACTTCACTATCTCTGTTTGAGATTGTGGTAGGGATG
>PPHD01029135.1:0-10687 GCA_002909625.1 Bambusicola thoracicus
CTCTTCTATATCAGATAAATAAATAACAGATAAAAAATGGGAAATCGCAAAGGATGGGTAATTACTAACCTGTTGAGTAAACTGGATGCTGGGACCTTTAACATCTGAGGATCGTGTAACAGGCAGCGGAGGCACCAGGTCATTTTTTGCACTGGAATTAGGATTACAAAGTAGATACTGCTATAATGAAGTAAACTATAAAGTATATACAAAAATAATACTGAAACTAATCAATGGAGTTACCTAAGCAAACTGTGGAAGGCCAGCACCTGAGTTTAGCCATCCAAAAGCTATCGTGCTGACTATCAATAGTCAGTGGGTGGAGGAATCTCCACGGCACCTTTCATCCCATCCTCATTCCAGGGCCTCTTACCTCCTGGTCTAGAGGGACATTTCATTTTCACGTGATCTGGAATCATGCACGTGCCACATGTCTTCCAGGATCCCACCTAGCTGAAACTAGCCTCTCAAGCCCCTTGCTGCAGAGTGCAAGCATTTTCTCTACAAATCAGTCTTTTAGGAAAGACCGATCTACCCACTGCTGGGTACACTAGTGTTCCTGTGAAGCAAGTAAGTACAAGTGACATTTTGATTCTAATTGAAAATGTACATATTTGGAAAGTAGCTGATGAATTCTCCCTTTATAAACTTCAAGACTTACCACCAAGGAACAACACAGGTTTATTTTTCATATTTTCCCTTTTCTAAGTGGACCAAGCAAGCCTCTGTGGCCAAGAGAGCAGACATGCTTTTGTACTTCTTCTAGTCACGTAGGTCTGAAGAGCTATTATTTACAGGCTTACTTGAATCCTATGGCAGCAAACAATCGTATGTATGCCCCTTCTAATCTAAATGCAAGTGAGCTCTGAACAACTTCTGAGCCAGATTAAAACAGTAGTTTGCGATAACAATCCCAGTCACGTACTTTACTTCAGAGAGAACAGATCTTTCCCCATCAGAGCACTGGGACCGCCGATACTGACGGTAACTTCGAGGTGAATGTGAATGCCTAATGCGTATTGGGTCGCCTTGAGTCCTAGGGAGAGACACAAAATTCACAACAGCAGGTTAATACATCAGACCTTTGGAATAAAAACAATGCAGCTGCCAGCTGAGAGACCCTCCCCTTTTAAATTTTTTTTATTTTTTACAGAGTAAGAGGCAGCTTTTCACACTGGCTGAATTTAAATGGCTGATGCTTTCCTTTTGCGCCTATACCTGGAATTCAATGCTTTACAAGTGCAATTACAGACTAGCATGTTGGTTTTTGAGAATGAAAGTACTTAATATAGAATCCTTAATATATGCAGCTTTAACATCACCCTTTTCTGTTCAGTGGTGCTTAGGAAGCAAATTATAATGCAAAGTGTGATTCCAGTTCTGTCACAGGCAGCTGCCTGCATTAAGACATGGCATCCCAAATGGGCAATTATCACAGCAAAATAGATGCCTGTTCTTAAGGAAAGGGCTATGCCATGGCAGCTGTTCATGATAAGCAAGGGGGCTTAACAAGTCAAACAGTGCTTTAAATGGTCAGAATAAAAATATAAGAAGAAAGAAGTTCAAGAAATAAACGGACTTATTTGCATTCAGTTTTCCTCAGTTCTGTAATGCATAGCACATGGAATAGACTTGATGTACGTACAGAGCATATAGACATACAGCAGGCTCATAAGTGTGTGACACACAGAGAGAGATTAAGATATTTTTTTCAGATTTGGGAAAGAAAATACTAGGTTTTAAAAACATGAAGTGTTCTCATCCAACCCATGCTAGGTATACATCTGGGGTAGATAAAATTTTAGGGATTAAGTATAAACCCAGTCCTACTTCACTCTAACTAAGTTCACGTTAAAAAAAGAAAAGCAAGCTTTTATATTCACACGCAAAAAAATCCTGATAGAAACTCACTCTATTTTCGTGTATGGTATTTCTTTCAATTGCTCCTCAGACAGGCCAGATGGATCCACAAGTTCCTTCCTAGAAAGCATTAGGCAAAGTAAAAAGTCTAACAGTAGCTCCCACCTTCAAACCCGTTGCTTTTGTTATTATTATATTAGACTGGAAAGATCTCTTGAAACAAGCTGTTGTCAGCTCTGAGACTACCCTGACACCAAATAGAAACCTATTTAGAAATGTGTCTAACTTCACCTTCATTGCTCCAAGGGCATGTAACATCCTGTTTCACTCTCACCTTCATGCATTTTCAGTTTTGAAATTGTGTGTACTGAACATCAGATATGCTTTGGAATGGTTAATCTTTCCAAGTGGTAGTTTTAGGCATAATAGAATAGGGAGCCTCATCCCAAAAGTATCACTATCACAGATAAGGACATTTTGCAAGCTCCAGTTCTAAAATGCTGTATTTTTCTTTATAGTTCACCTACATATAATAGACAAATGTATTTAGTGCATTCAGTGGTCTACAGTATCTTCTACAAGCCATTTACACCTGCATAATTTATCATGGCACTTAAGCAAATTCAAAAGCAATGACCCACAGCAACATGGAAAGGGATATGAGTAACCGTCTGAGGGACAGTGCAGTGTCATTCAGATGCTATACTTACTGAATATGTTTCCAGAGTTCTTCTTTAGCTTGTACATCTGGGCTTCTCCTATAAACGCCAACAAAGACAGTAAACTGTGAAAACCATCATCCTGTTGTTCAATAATCAATGTTAAGAGCACAGCCTGCACAGAAATCATTGCAAGCATAGTGTGACTTCTACGTATAATGTTTGTTAACTCAGAAAATACAGTACATTTCATTACTTTAATCTAACTGAAAAGTTATTTCCTCTAAACTACAAGTCTTGTTCCACTAGTGAAGAATATGCTTAAAATATCAATGCTGGAAGGGCACCTCTTTGCAAGCCAAAGCATTATCCAGCTACTGCTACCCTGTTACCCAACTGAAGACAGCCTGTTCTGGAATAATCTTTATAAAGGAGAAACCCTGTGGCCCAAGGAGTTCTCTGTGAACAGGGAAAGGGACAAACTATACCAGTCTGACACAGCAGTCACCCCCAGTGCTCACGGGTAAAGGACCTACTGCTCTACTGTGGTCACAGCACAGCCTTTGCTTTCTAGTCATCTCCAATTAAGGTTTCTCCACAGTTTATTTAGCACTATCATGTCTGGGACAAACAAAAAAAGCCAAAACAAAACACCACCACCTATAAGTCAGTAACTCTCCCCCACACGACCACACGTCCCACACCAACTCCATATGTTAACATGTATTTAATTCATGGAGAAATTAGTTAGCTAAAATCATAATTACTGCAACACACATATTGAAATGTAGTAAGGGAAGACTGAATAGCAAGCCTCATATTTGCCAGTGAAATACAGTAAATACTGCATCCAAACTGGGTCCCCTTTCTTTTCTTTTGCTTACTCTACGTCATTGCAGGTGTAACGTGAAATCCTCACTGTTCTGAATCTCAAATTGTATAACAAATTAAATAAGCGCTCTGCACATTGGCAGGGATGGCATTCGCATGGAGTAATCAGATAACCCTTTCACTGAGACTATACAAACTCTGTGTACACAGCTAGATTGTTCTACATCATCTGAGATGTAAGGGATGCCACTTCTAGATGGATTCTGTGTGCATAAATGCTCCCACTGAAGTCACAGTTTCTCACTGAATCGTACGTCATCTGATGATAAAGCTTTTCTCTTTTTTTTTCTTCAAACAAAAGAAGCTGTCATAGTCAAAGATGCCTCTGGAGTGAAATAATCCAGATATCAATGAAGATATCTGGGAGGAGGACATGAGCCTTTCAGCATCTGCCGAATTGGCTCCCCATTGCCCCACCACAGAGCTATGTCAGCATCAATTCCAAAACCATTTTCTGTCACTGTTTCACTACTTTTTTCTATCTCATCATTGATATGCTTGGATCAGTCCCAGACTTCAGTCTGGGAATAATGTGATTTCAGGAACATCTGTATTTTAGTTAATGCTATACAGCTCCTATGAAAGCAGATTATGTAGGCATGTTATTTTTTGAATTTTACAGGTGTAAAAGTACTGGAAGATACCAGTTTAATGCTTTGCAAAACCAGAGAGAGACAAAAGAGAATCTTGTGGTTCCCTCACAAGACTAACATGAACTGATCCACGATGCTCTTACGCTGCAAGGGGCAGTTGTTTCCAGGCAGCATCCCTGCCCGCCCTTACTGCTCAGCTCCTCCTGATGGTAACAGCCACAGCCACCACAAATACCTTGCAGTATGACTTTTATTAGTGTTCAGAGGTTTCTGTTTCTCTGCATTCTTGTGTTTATTGTAATGTATTTCATTTTCTTATGTTTTCATTTCTCCCATCTCACCTCACTTCTTGCATTTACTTTGCCTTTTCTCCTTACACCAGCCCATGTTTTTTTAACTCTCTGATGTAGAACCTTGTTATCCAGTGACTTTTAACAGCCTTTTCCGCCCCTCAGTTCTGAACTGGTTCCTCCTTCTCTGCAGTCCCTTGTTCACAGAGCAGCAGCTGCTGTATTCACCCGCAGGCTAGGAGGACAGGCATCCTCCTCAGAGATGGAATAATCTGGCAGTTGGGAATGCAAAGGCTCTGTGAAAAATGTCAGCTTCCCCAGGGAGGCTTTTGTCATGCCTACAAGCCCTAGTTTGCCTGAGGAAGCACAGCCTTAGGGTCACCCCCACAGTCCAGACTCCCACAAAGCAGCACACTGTGCATCCCACTAACCCATCCCATCAGCTCATTGCTTTTAGGCATTCATGTAAATACAGTTGTTCAAGATGTGGCTGTAAGTCTCACAGTCCCACCAATCACCAGGAGGCCTCACCTGCAGTAAGAAAGGCTAAATTTTGAGGCAGTATGGGAAGAGAATAGTTAAACAAGAAGCCATGTTCACTTCCCCATCTTTTAGGGGCTGTGTCTTCTGCCTCCCTGTTAGCTCTGGGTATTTAACTCTGTGATCTCCACCATCTCTTGCTCCTCCTCTCCCTTCCATCCCACAACTCCACTAATGAGGAAGCCACTGTTGCAAAATTCCTGTACAGTCAAACAAGGCATGCCATGAGGGAAAAAATCACAAAGGAAGGGGGCTGGAAACAAAAATTCCTCAAGGAAATATTTTTAGGAATTCTCATCTTAACATTATTTATTTTCCACCTGCTTAAGAAGTGTTGCATTACTGGGACTACCTTGCAGCATTTGTTCAGCTTAACTCCCAGCAAAAGAATATTCAGAAATATGATACACGTGGAGTATCTGAATAAAAGCATTTTTCTATGAAAGCTCTATTCCTGCCTCCTTGTAAGGCAGTAGGAGAACTATCACTCTGAAATGAAGAAAAGCCTGCAGAAGGAGATGTCTTGTTAGAGTGCTATACAGGTATTGTAAATCTTGCATTAAAAAGCTGTGTTTGTACAGCTCTGAACAGCCTGTGACATTATATCTTCAAAGCCAGATCACAGTACCTCTTCCACTTTGTTTACAACTTTTTATTGTGAATTGTTATACAAATCATTGTTTGGGCAGATCACGCATGCTCAGATTGTCTTACTGCAGTATCTGAATCAAGTTTTGAATGGACGACAGTTTACAATTTGTTCACTAATCAGATTCACTGATGAGCAAGAAACCCAATGGGAATCCTCTAAGTGGTGAGTCTCCAGGGTTCTTTGTTTCTGTTTGGTTTTTACTAGCTCAAACAGCCCTACATTATAATACAGCCTACAATATATTTTGCGTCTGCATCTGCATGCTTATTAATATTTCAACGTGATTCACAAATAGTAAATTTAAATAGCCATGGAATTTTAATGGCCATACTTCTTAATTTAAAAAGCCCTTCGGTTACACAGATGATCCACGCAAACTCTTAAACCCCGCAGAACTAAAACTGGGAGCTCTCTATGTCTCCAATTCCTTTAAAAGAAAGAAAGGTCAAATTCTTGTTAAATATTTTTATTCCTGAGACTGAGGAGACACCAAACGCTGCCACTAACAATGATTAATACCACTTGTTATCAAACAAATGAAATACAGCTTGCCAGACACAATAAAAATGTTTCAGACATTACTTTGCACTTTCAGAACGAACCTTTAGTTAAGCCGACTGAAATAAAGAACATAATGTGAAAGGCTCAGCTGTATTATTAAAATGATGGTTTTCTATCAGATGTTAAGTGTGCAGATTGAGATGACCATATGGCCAGATCCAAAAATAAGAATAACCATGCCTTGCACTCTAGGGAATCATTTCCCTTGCCTCCGACCTGCACTCAGTCCTGTAAGCAAACAGCTGAGCCAACTAAACCAAATTAATGTTCTTATACATTAGGATGCAGCTTGGGCTAACCCATTCAAATAAAGGCCTTTTACTAAACTTTTTGAAGAATGCTTTTAAAGGAATTCACAATTTACTTCTTCCATTCATGCTTCCATACATTGCATATCTACACCATACGTCATAGTTTGAGCTGGTTTTTTTTTCATTTTTTTCCTTCCTGTTTTAACTGAAGAATGAGACAAAGGGAGGAATATAACCATCACTAACACAATGAGGAGAAGAAATGAGGGGTCACCCAGAACCTTCAGGATTCCTCCTTTCTTTGCATCATCTGCAATCTTTCCTTCTTTTGTATGACATCACTCTTTGCTAGTAGTAATTTAGGGACATATAAAGCAGAATTTCACTGCGCTGGAAATAAAACCCATATCTTACTCTCGATTGGCCGCAAGAGGGAGCCCGTAATGTCCTTGCAATGAAATCCACTTGGCACATGGAAAAAAAAATGGAGTTTTGCTATAAATTTAATCTAATTGGTATAATGTTTAAAAAAAAAAAAGTAATCAAAATTGTTCAACTGTATTTTGTGGCATCCATACAAGCGAGCACTAATATCTCTTATTTGTAGTAATTTATCGTTGTGTAATTACACCTAATAACGTTTGGCTTTTGTGGAGCTGAAAGTGAACAAGACTGCACAAATCCAGTTCAAGCAGTAATTCCAACATTTGAAAATGTAACACAAAATGCTATTTCTCTTAAAAAAAATAAACAAACAAACAAATGGTAAGCTTTGAAAATGGAGATAAAAATTATCTTCAACACCATGTGTAACTGCAGGCAGAAGTCAAGGGACTTTTAATACCAGAAACATAAGTGCAGATTAAATTTCAACTGGTAAGAATGAAATAATTTATTAAGGCATTATACTGGTTCTGCTGGTCCATTCTTAACATGAAAGGTAAATATAAGAAAAGACATTAAAAGGAATTCTCTGCATAACTGTGTCACAGAGGTCACATATTGTGCATTGCCATTGGAACTGAACAGATCACCTGATTTAACCAGACAGTGAGGATGGGGACACAGTTATAAAGATTGCTCTCTATTGCTGAGCTGCTCTCCCATGTACCAATGATAACTGGACATGGAGAGATCAGCAGCTAGTCTCATCTGGAACAAGGCTTTAGGTGTTGTACTGAAGGCAACGGAGAGAGTCAAGGTGTGTTACAAAGCTCTTTTTGTAAAGTTACTCACTGTCTGAAATACAAACTACTAGAGTGATTTAGGCCACAAAGAGAAATCTGCTAAAGTAAGGACATGTGACATGACTATTGCTTTTCCTCAGCAGCTGAGAGCAAAAACCACACTGAAGATATTCCTCGTACATTTTAACACACCACAGTGGCCTTAGTTTTCATATCAGAGTGGTCAAGGGGTACATACGATCGAGATCTGTGCCTGGATCGCCGGTAGTTTGGATCTGCCTGGCTTTTTTCTTTCTGTCGCCGCAGCACAGCTTCCCACTGAGGGGCTGAGTCAACCATGTCATTTTCTTGCCGTAATCTGCAGAAAAAGTACCAGAACTCAGTCTGAGGCTTCCAACACAGAATGCTCAGAGGCAGCAAGAGGGTATTTTTTATCTCCACAGAAATCCATCTCATGCAATGCAGTATTTTTACATTTCATCTTGCCAAATTTTGATTCGTGTTCCCAAAGCACATAAAATGCAAGAACCTACATAAAAAAATAGACTCACTGATTTGTTATCGAGAAATAGCTCAAGCTGAAATTAATCAATCCAAGACATTAAAATCAGGCCTACAACTCAAATTCAACCTGTCCTCCCAGCCCAAGCCAAACATCTGGAATGTTTTTGCTATCCCACTTAGGTGCTGAAGTCCTCCTCGTCTACAGCAAGCGTAAGCCCAATATTGTGGCACAAGACTCCAGTACTACTACAACTTATTAATCTCCTTTGTCTCCCAAGGCCTAGCAACCCTTCCCAGTGAGCACCTCTGATCCCTGGAACAGGCACAAAGCCCAAAAAGAAAGGGAAAATCCCATCACAAAAGAGACAAAGATAATCTTATTTTATTTATCTGACAGAGGCAAAAAATTGGGGAAGGAGGAAGCCTTTAAACTCCAACTCTGCTCAGTGTGGATGGATGTGAACCATGAGATAAACGAGTCCTGGACAGAGGGCAGACAAACTCATCATCAGTGGTGGAACTAACAAGGTAGAAAGGAATGTGAAATCCTAAATTCTGTCAATTATTTCATACATTCAAGTATCCAAATTCTTTGGATCTCAGATGTTATAGTACCAGATAATTTTCATGTTATTCTTGTTTCTTCTGAAGTCATGAATCCCACTACTGCAATGTATTAAAGATTATATAAGGATTATAAATGTCAACATCCTGTAAAATGAACATCTTTGATAGTGGGCTGACATAATTCTGTCATGGAAAAGTTAGTCAGGACAGTTGGGGCAACAATGGTTGGTCATTAAAAGATCTACAGAAGCTTCAGGGTTTTAGTGTTGCAGATACCGCTGCTGTGCTAAAATGCTAAGCTGGGACAAGTAGATGTGTTTAGTTACAGCTGTAAACTTAAATTTCAACAGTGATTTATATATAAACAACCCTGTAAAATATCACTCCAAGAGCAGGAAAGCATGACCAGCATACTGAAGAAACTAGGGAAGCTTAAAAAAAATAAATAAATGGGAAGACTGGCAATAAGCAAACAAACCATCAGAGGTAAATGTTTTACTTCGTGGAGACATGACTGCCTTGAAAAACGTACAACATGCTGTTGTTGTTGCTCTTCAGTAAATACATACCTTTCTAGTTAAGTTTACTCTATCCACAGCAGGAGGTTGGAGCTCAATGAAATTTAAGATCCCTTCCAACCTAAGTCATTCCGTGATTCTGAATTTTTAATTGTATTGGGCTGAAGTGACAAAGCAGGTTGTTGCTTTTGCTTTAATAAAATCTTCACTCACATGCATAATGAGTTTTGAGCTAGATCCCCAAGTACTGTAAACAATCATAACTCCACCAAATGGCAGTAAGCATCTGGAACAGACCACAATATCAGGTATTGATTTCTAAGCAGTTTTTTTTAAACCCGTAATCGGGTGGTAGGGATTAATGTAAGCATCTAAGGCTTCTGTAGAAGAACTCACACAGTAACAAGTAATGAATTGTGATTTTCATCCTAAATAATCCAGTTTGTGGAGACAGCAATAATCCCACATGGCATAAACAGTATGAACTGCCTCACACATATGGTCATTACTTAAACCTGAACATAAAGAAGACGTGGCTTTCAGACCAGTGCTGCTGCATTGGGTGCTGGATCTTCCTGCTTGCCATCTACTCTAAATCTACCCTCTTAATTTTAAACCAGTCCTTCTCGTCTTATCTATATACTCCCCAAAAAAGAGTTTATCTCCGTCTTTCCTGTAGGTCCCTTTTAAAAATTGTAAGGCCAAAGCCAAGTGCCCCCGGAGCCTTCTCTTCTTCAAGCTAAACAAGCCCAGTTCTCTCACCCCTTCTTCAAAGTAGAGGTGCACCAGCACTCTGATCATCTTTTCGGCCCTCCTCTGGATGTGCTCCAAATCTCCTGGTCTTTCTTCAGCTAGAGGACCCCAGTCTTGGATGGTGCATTTCAGCAGTGGCAATTGCAGCTCACCTCCACTGGTTCATACTTTCACAAGCGCAGTATACAGGATCTTATTATTGCTGGCCAAAATGCATAGCTAATAGTGGTTACATTAAAAAAGAGTGTTTTGTAGGTAAGAATGTTCTCTATCAAATATTGTTGTTGTGCTCTTTGTACCTGTTACAGTTTCTACGGAAATAAATTGGAGGTATAACTTTCAGAATGATCAATATTTATCATAGGTTCTTCCTCTTAATATGAATATTTGCTTAGGAGAAAATGTTCAGATAATCATAGAATCATAGAGTGGCCTGCATTGAAAGGGACCACAACCATCATTTAGTTTCAACCCCCTGCTATGTGCAGGGTCACCAACCACCAGACCAGGCTGCCCAGAGACACATCCAGCCTGGCCTTGAATGCATCCAGGGACGGGGCATCCACAATCTCCTTGGGCAACCTGTTCCACTGCTTCTCCACCTCGAGTGAAAAACTTCCTCCTGATAATCTAACCTAAACCTCCCTTGTCTCAGTTTAAAACCATTCCCCCTTGTCCTATCACTATGCACCCTTGTAAACAGCTGTTCCCCATCCTGTTCATATGCTCCCTTCAAGTATTGGAAGGCCACAATGAGGTCTCCCCGGAGCCTTCTCTCCTCCAAGCTAAACAAGCCCAGTTCCCTCAACCTTTCTTCATATGAGAGATGCTCCAGCCCTCTGATTATCTTAGTGGCCCTCC
>PPHD01029136.1:0-10687 GCA_002909625.1 Bambusicola thoracicus
GCCTCCAGGGATGGGGCATCCACAACCTCTTTGTACAACCTGGTCTTGATGGGATGGAGTGAATTGTTATAAGGACTATGCAGGATGGCAGGAAAAAGGTGTAAGCAGAGTCAGGGCAAGCCCCAGTGCTTCCCTGCTCACACTCATCCCCTACAGTTACAGGATCACAGAATGGCTGAGGTTAGAAAGGACCTCCAGGTCTATTGGGTCCAACCCCTGTTCCAACAGGGATACCTTCAGCAGGGTGCCCAGAACTATGTCCAGATGGATTTTGAAGATCCACAGCCTCTCTGGGTGATCTCTCCAGGACAGATATGGCATGCAGGTGTGTGCAGAAAGGGATGTGAGAATGGAGGGAATCTGCAGCCTTAGCCCCTGATTCATTATTGCTGTGGGACACTGAAGTGCACCAGTGAAGATCTCTTGAGCAGTCCAGGTCCTATATGAAATACATGATACAGTGTTTGCCTGGGTTTGTTTAAGTTTCAAAGACCTATGTGCTGCTGTATTTCTGACGGCGCTTGGTTCAGTGTGTGCCAGGGTGAGGTGGAAAATGCTCAGCAAGAGGAAGTACAAAAAGACTACTCTGGTTGCTGGCTATGATGTGAAGGCACACAGACCATTTATAACCCTTCACTTGACCATCTCTAATACATAACACAAGCAAATCAAGAAGCCAGGGTCTTTGGAACCTTTTCCTGTGGCTCTTTGGGATAAAAACTTGTCATTCACCAGGCACATATTCTTGCCCTTTGGTTTGTCCTTGTGATATACAGGCAAGGGATGTTCCATGGTATTTCACAGTCACCTGCTGTCCTCAAGCCTTTCTCCAGAAAAGGCTTCCCTGCCAGACTCTTCTCCCACTGGAATATTGTTGATATGATGTACAGGCTGGAGCTAAGGAATGGGACAAAACTAATTAAATACTAGCTGTGGCAACTACCATGGGAGTATGGGCCAGATGACCTATGTGCCATTGATCTGTGATCTTCAGCAGTGGGATAACCTGTCTTTTCATGCTGTTCATATTAACTCCTCAGATGGGGACTGTATGTTCTGTATGTCCCTGCTGGGATTTTGCTGGATTAAAGCACAGAAGATTGATCTCTTTGCTAAAATGCAACATCCAAACTTCTGCCCATCACTTATTCCCAATGTGTATTGAGCCAAAGATATGGGCACGGAGGGGAAGGGTTGCATATTCGCATCGTCTGCTTTAAGAAAAGACTCCTACTTCAGTAGGAGTCAAATGATGGAGGAAAAAAAAAAAAAAAGTGTTTATGTTCCTTGTGGTGAAATCTCCCAGATGGGGCTGTATTCAGGAGAAATCAATTCTGAGGCCTAACAACCGTAACATCGCGTCCCATTAATGGGTCCGTTTAGTTAAAGTTTGTTGACTTTTACAGTATTTTTCCCAAAAAGGGGCAAGAGGAGGATGCATTTTATGTTTTCTGTGTATTTATTCAGTAACAGGGTTGTGGCTGGCATGAGAAAGATTGAGTTGATAGAAGGCAGGAATCTTGGGCTGAATCCCACATGCTGAAGCCACCATTAGGGACTGGATTTTGGCACAAGCCATCAGCACTCAGCCCTGTCTCATCATCTCGTTGCTATGGAGGCACATGCTGGCTCCTGCAGGTTTCTTCATGAGCAGGACCAGAGGTTAGAACAATTCTGGCTGGCTCATGGGTGTGAAGGTCAGATAGACTTAAGCTATGCACCCACTAACAAACAGCATGAGGAATTGCCCTAAAGCAAAGGAGCAGTGAAGAAAAGGGTCCCCTCCTCTCTGTTCCCTTTCACTAGGCAAGCATGCTTTGCTCACCAAAGCTGATATTTAAGGCATTCACAGTCATCTGCAGGCAACTCCTCCTGCTAATCATGATGACCTTTCTGGAAATGTATAGGATGTTTGCTTGATGCCTGTGGTTTTCCTTGCAACCACGAACTGCTTTGCATCCGCTGAGCAGGCTGCTGTTCCTGAAATCCAGCCCCCAAGGCTGGCACGGGTGGATGTGCACTGCAGAGTTCCGCAGGCTGCAAAGCACTGATGGGAGCAGGGATGTGACTTCTTAAAAATTTAAGTGCAAACGCATTTGGACTCCACGTTGATTAGTGTCAGGTCTAAAAGACACTCAGGAATCTGCTGGCAGAGGCTGCAGTGATTTGAAGCTCAGCTGAAACCCAGTTTGCAAAGAGTGAAACTGACTTTACAGTTATCTAACCCTTTCCTCCCCAGAAAAAAAAAAAGAAAAGAAAAGAAAAGGAAAAAAAAAAAGGCTTTTACAGAAGAGAGTCAATGCAGAGATAAAACTTTGGTATATATAATCAGGGAACCCAGGAGCAAGGTGGGAAAGGGTAGGGTTATGGGTGGCGATGTGGACATGATGGGGATATAAAGAGGATCAGAACTGCTGGCTGTGATGGGAGAAGGGATATATATCTCCCTGCCTCCTTGTACTCAATGCTCCTTTCCATACCCTGAGCACAGATTTCACCCTAATTCCTTCCTGTCAGTGCCAGCTTGGTCTCTGATCAATAAGATGCACATCTCAGAGGGCCTGAGTTATTTTTGGGTTGCATCCCAACATTAGTAGCTGAGAAGCCGGGCTGTTTACACTTAGGCTTTTAATGCAGAGGACCTGAGTGCTTGCTTTGTGGGTTTGTTTTAAGACCACAGAAGCTGTCTGAGTTTGGTAGAAGAAACCTTCACACAGGGGTGGGCACAAGCCAGGGTGAACGCCTTTTATGTAAAGAACTGAAATCCATCTCCAGACCCCTTCATCTCTCCTATGCTAAGTGCATGGCTCCCAGTCCTCATCTCCTTTCTTTGGGGAGAGGGTTAGAAATCACTGCAGTGGCTTTTCTCAGCTCAGCATGGGGAATGCATAGGCAAAGGGAACTAGAAAAGGGGGGAACTAGAAAAGTTGTGTTTTCCTCCACTGTGGGTCACACTGTCCTGGCATAGAGACACGTCTGGCTGGGACATCTGACAGATGGGGACATCTACAAACCTCACGGTGGCATGAGGCTGAATCTCTGCCAGCACTGGGATCAGGGATGCTGCCTGGATTGTCGACCTTGCAAAGGGTTAATAAAAAAATCAAGAACAAATCCCAAATCTCTTCTCTTTCTCTCCCCTCCTCCTTTCCTTCCTTCCCTTTATTTTTTTTTTCTTCCAGGTGTTGTTGATGGCCACAGGAGGGAGCTCAAATCCAGACATGGGAGGATTGGCTTGATTTCAGACCCAGAGCCACTTAAACTCTCACTTTTCCTCTAAGCTGGTCCCTGTTATGTCCAGGATCTGGCATCTGCTTGACATTTACTTTGAGTTCCAGAGGACCAGAGACCTAGGATGAGGAGCATTGGATCTGCCCTGAACCTGCTTTTGGTATCGCCACTCTACTTTGTGTGGACCGTGGTCGCTCTGGACCTGGCACAAACACCCTGCACCACTTTGGTCCAGGGGAAATTCTTTGGATATTTCTCCTCCTTTGCCGTCTTCCCATTGAACTCCTCACTCTGCTCTTGGATTATCCAGAACCCCGACCCTCGGAGATACACCTTGTACATGAAGATCCTCAAACCTACCGGCATATGTGACCACCAGCACATCCGCACCTACCAATTTGACTCCTTCCTGGAATCCACCCGCACCTACCTGGGCATGGAGAGCTTTGACGACGTGTTGAAGCTCTGTGATGGGTCCACCCGCTATGCTTTCCTCCAGTCTAACAAACAGTTCCTGCAGATGAAGCAGACTGCACCTCCAGGAGTAGAGAACGGACCGGTGCGGTGGAAACCCATCAAGGCTCAGGAGAGAGACTTCTCGGTGGAATACCTCGTGGTGGGCAACAGGAACCCAAGCAAAGCTGCTTGCCAGATGCTCTGCAAGTGGCTGGATGCGTGTTTAGCCATCAGCAGCAGCTCCCACCCATGTGGCATTATGCAGACTCCGTGCTCTTGCTCAGGAGGGGAGGTCCTAGATCAAGCCAGCGAGATCCTGGGGTTCCCGAAGAAGAAAGAAGATTGTTATAAGGATGGAATTTACTTAGAGAATTGCCTGAGCAGCCCCAAGGACAGCAGTGGAGTGGAGTTCCTGGGTGAGTGAAGGGCAGATGGGGGTGGCTGGGGAGGAAAGGTTGGTTGGGTTCTTCCCTCTGTATCTCATGCTGTTTCTACCATGTGTCTATTTGGTCCTGTAGATACCTGGTATGGAAAACTTCTTTGCTAGTTTCTAGGATGATGTAGCAGATCACAAGGTGGCTCTTTATGAGCAGTTAACCCTAAATGTACCCCACATAATCCCATTCCTTCTCAGGGCTCATTCCTCAAGTGTTTTACTTCTGCATCCTCAGAGTGGAGAAGGGTAAGTCTGATCTGAGGCCAAGCAGATCCCCAGTGCAATTAGGAATGTCCTAGAAGAGGGAGAATCCAAGTGACCTCCTGAGGTGGACAACACAGGGCAGCCCTGACGACCATTTAAGTTCATGGGGAAAACCTGATTTCCAAGATAGGTTTGGGTGAATGGCAGCAGCAGGCATGCTTGTTTTGTTCTCAGATTCACAGCTTTATTTTCCTTCTGGAGGTTTTTAACAAGAAAGCTCAACCACACTGCTTGCATGGGGACCATTCAGTACCTTTGCTTGGGTCCATTCCTCAGGTATTTTGTCAGTGTTCTGTTTTCCTTGTGATGTTGAGTATGACAGAGACCACAAAAAGGATTGGGAAGGGACATGAGAAAGGTTTGAGAATAAGGATGAGGTGCTCCTGAGGTTTGATATTGATGTGTTGCTGCTGCTGAGACATTTGGCAGTGTTCAGAACAGGGAAATGCTCCTCGCAGTGATTTCCATGGGTGGTAAGTGCCATGCAAAGCAGAAGGGAACTGGATGGTCATAAAGCAGAGCTGCTATTTTGGTGCCTGTGTCATATCCGCTCTGCTGTGTTTCTTCTCCGCTCCCATCCCACCTGCCAGCAGGCAGCTTATGTAAAGCAGGGGCATGATGCTAAAAGGGAATATGGGCAACGGGGAGGACAGTTTCCAATTCATCGAGGTTCAGATCTGCTCCTCAACAACACCTCAGGGTTTTACCTCCTTCAGGTCCCAGACCTGAGTGTCCTCTGCCAACTGCAGAAAGCTGGCATCCAGATGGGTCAGAGCTTTGCAGGTCCTGCCTGGATTTTGCAGCCATCCCCAGTCAGAAGAATTTCTGTGCAGTTCTGCAGGTGGAAAAAGGCTAAATTTACTTGCAGTAGGCAGGGGGTTATCAGGCACGGGTCCAAGCTTTGCAGTGTGATTTTCTTGCAGATCGCAGCCCAGAGTTAGCTGAGAGATTAGGATATGATCAGGTATTAGTGCTTCCGTCAGTGTATTTTGAGGAGATTTTGTTTCTCACTGCTCTGCGAATCGATACGTGGAGGCTCACAGCCGAGCCATAAATCCTACAAATGAGTTCTTCAGCCGTGCCTCTCACTCTGGCTATGAGCACACCGCAGTGTTCACTCCCCGTATCTCAGATTTCTTTGCAGTGCCCTTTTCTCCTGTGTGAACAGCTTGCGAGGAGTACCACCACGTTGGCTGCCTCCTCGGAGTGATGTGAGCTCCATTAAGTCATGCGTCAGCCTTCGCATGTGCCAATTGGGTGTTTTTTTGCATTCAGCCCAAGCAGCGTGACCTTTTCCATTGCAACCAAAGGTGAAATTTGAAAAAAGATTTTCAGAAAATCCCGAAGCAGTCAAGCTTAATATTGGCTTTTGTAAAGATCTCTCCTAGTCCAGCTTGAGTGCCTGAATGTCCCTAGAAAATAAATATGAAAGAGGCTCAAAGGTGGATATATCCAAATCCTTTTTGCGCGCTGAATATTTGTAGAGAGCACAGATAATTTTTTATTTTTATTTATTTATTTATTTATTTTTGCTGGCTGCTCACATCTGCTCCATATCGAAGGCACAGAATTAGCATCATCGCTGGTGGGATGCCATCTACATGGAAACGAAGCTTGCAGGGCGCCTGGCCTCTCCGTGTGCTGCTCTGTCTGTCACTGTGTCTGGTTTGATTTTTGCAAAGGCTTGATCAGGAGGATGGAGGCGAGATCCAATTTGGACAGAGAGCCAGCAATCCCTGAGCAGCATTTTGTGGGTGGAATATTTTGATAGGGTTCCCGGTTTCTGAGTACTGCTGCTGATTATTGCTGTTATTGTTGTCCTGATTGTATTTGCAACATTCTTTTTCTTTTTTTTTTAACAACCTTTTTTTGCTGCTGTTTCCCCAGTCATTTGTTGTTTTGGAGCCTGTCTTGACACTTTTGTCTTAGAACAAGGGTGTATGTCTGTACTGTACTACCCTTGCCTGATGAATTTCAAAGCATGCATGGAATTGCCAAATACCCAGACACCGTAAAACATGGAGCCTATTTTTTCCCCAGTGTGCCTATCCTGTAGCTGGGATGTTTCCAAAGCAAATGGGTGCAAATTTACAAAGGATACAATAGGACACTGTCTTAGAAGTGAATGTGCTTTCGCTTTACATAGCATTTGGTATGAGATTCCTTTTGAAAATGCATATTCCTCATCCTGGGACATCTGTACACCAAAGGATAGAGAATACAGGCTGTGTGTTGGACTAGGAGATTCTCAAGAGCAGTTCAAGAATAGATCTGTTAGGCTAGATATTGGCTTTGGTGGCCAAAGTGCAGAGCTGGGAGATGCAATTTCTGCCATTGAACAAGTCACAGATCTTCTAACCATGGGTGTGGAGTGAGCACTGAGTTTATGGATGACCTTGACCATTGCGTTTATAGATAGGTTTCTCTGAAAGCAATGCCTGCTATTTATTTCTATGCAACCTACAACAAATAGCACAACACTCTGTGATAGAGCAAATTGTCAGCTACAAAACATCGTTTTTTAACACAGACAGCACCATTACTTATGCATTTTCACAAGTGATGAACAAGAGCCTATATGGTGCACTCATAAGACTTCATACCAGCAGAGGTGACCCAGTGTCTTTGTTGCCACTTCTGAAATGCACCACCCACCACCTCACTCTGCTGATACCCACTGTTTGGTTTCCATAAATATTCAGCAAGCACTGCTGAATGTCAATAGGTGCCATTTTTTTTCCTTGCAGAGGAGTTCAATTCCACACATTTGCTTCATATGCATTTCCATGTCAGAATATTGATGGGAATGTTCAACCTCTACTGCCATACCATCAGCATCCACCTCTGTTGTCACAGACCAACACAGTAAAATGGGAGGCATTATTTTTGGGGCAACCCTTATACTTACATAGAAATGTTACATAGAAATGTTTGTGGACAATTATTGTCCATTCAATTAAATGAAGGAAAGATTTTTGGGCAGCATCAACTCTCTCTTAGTTGATTCAGGCAGGGTAGGAATAACAGAGATTGTGGGTCTTAATGTTTAGAGGTGAACTCTTCTCTGGAGAAGAAAGTTGGCACTGCTAGGACACACTCACATGCAGATTAGAGATAGAGGCCCTATGGGTCTGCAGATGGGAATGCTTCCTGAAACACAGGACTAGAAGGTCTGGAAATTGTGGTGGCCTTCCCAGGTGTGAGCTGGTTTCACCGCAAAGAAGGCTGGAGCTTTAAATGGGACTATGATGTGACACTGTAATGAGAGAAGGTTAAATGTGTGCTTAAGTGCTGTGCTGAGTTAGGTACTTAATGGATGTCTAATTAGTCCTGTCTCATTGTAATCTGTTCCTGGAAGGCCACTGTGATGCTGTCACATTGTGATAGCCTAGAGAGATAACCATCAAGTGCTGGTCCTGCTGCTTTGCACATCCCCACCTCTCAGAGGGATCGATGATGCGGACTGCAGACCAAAGTTAATCGTGTGCACTGGTAAAATAGATGGCTCCAGGGCTGGAGGGATTTTTGTGATGAACAAAGCTGATAAGTTCCATGTCTTAGCCAGAGAATTTTGCCAATTCATTCTAGCAGAGAACTTGAAACTGAGATTGAAATGGACCTGCTCAGTTCTCAAAAAAAACAACAACAACAAAAAAAAAAAAAAAAAAAAAACAAACAAACAAACAAACAAAAAAAAACAATGAATCAGGGTATAACTAGTTTGAAGTGCTGGGGATTTTCCTGCCTTTGGTGATAAACTTTTCCATTGCTTTTCTGTTCCCTTTGCTCTAAACAGGTGCAGACTCTCCTTCCTCTTAAATGCTCAATTGCTTCATTGTATTTTTTATGATGTTTGACTTTTTCAGCCCTGAGATGTTTTTCTTCCTTTGCTGGCGAGATTAAGAATACATCTAGTGTCCATCCTCTACTGTTTGGAGAGGCATTTATAGACTCATGAACAAGTTACTTCTTAACCTCCGCTGCATTAAGTAGGCTGAGTTTCATAAATCTCTCACTGTGGACACATCCTCCAAACCTCTAATTGTTATTTGGGGCTTTGCTTCATGCCTAAGCATAAGGCTGAGCTTCTGCACAGCATCAGCATAGGAAGCATGGGATAGAACCAGCTGCCTTCCTCCCTACTGCAGGAATCACGTTGTTTGGTGCAGCTGTTTCCCTTTAATCTCTCTCAGGGCAGAAAGAAGACAATATATCATTTTGCATGTTTGTGGTCATCTGTGGTGACCATGAAAGCTTAGGGACTGATAAAGAGGTGTGAGTAATTGCCCAGGAGCAGGTTCTCAAGCCTCTCTATTGGCCTCTTCCTACACTATGGGCTCTATCCCTCCCACAAAGAGTCCACCTGGTCCGTTCCCCTGGGCTTGTGGAGAAAGGAATTTGCCTTTGTAATTGCCTCATTTTTGGATTTGCAGCCAAAGTGGCAATGGTAGTTTGAGTGGGTTCAGTTTCATTGTCTCTCCTTTCTCTTTGCATGAACTTGGTGATGGGTTGACAGCTGGACTAGATCACGTCAGCAGTCTTTTTCCAACCTTAACAATTCTATGATTCTACTTAAGGAAGGTGTGCTGCTTTCCATCTCCTCATTTCTCCATCTGTATTTACCACAGTTGTCTGTCTTTGCCCCGGTCTGTACATCCTTGAGAGCAGAGTAAGACCAGCAAATCACGGGACAACAAAAAGCTGGCTTATACCATGTAAATTTTTTTTGTTATCCTGTCATAGGATCATACAATGGGTAAAGATCTCTAAAATTATCTAGTCCAACCCTTGACCCATAACCACCATGTCCATTAAAATATATCCTTCAGTGCCACACCTCCGTGTTTCTTGAAAACCTCCATGGTTGGTGATTCCACCACTTCTTGTTTAAAAGCATTAAGGATTTCGTCTGTCATCTTCCCAGTTTAAGCCCAAACCTCAGTAGTGGTGAGCAAGAACTGACAGCATTTCAGAGCTCCAGGAGGAGAAAGTTAAACAGTCTGTTGTCTTTCAAAAGGGGAGACCTTCCTCCCCTTATCTGCTGGAGCGGATCCCATATATCTCCATATGTACAGCTCCTATTCTGTGTGGTTCTTGGGGTGATTTATAGGACAAGGCTAGCGTGGAAAATTCCTTTGAGTGCTGGGAAAGGGCATTCCTGGCTTGGTTTGCAAACTCAGATCTCTGGGACTTGCACAGTCCCTGCCTGTCCCACTGCTTCCCTCTTGGATCATTGAAAACCTTGCAATTAGTCATGAATGTAAGACTATACAACACCTGGGCCCTGCCAGCAACAGAGCAGATACTTTCTTTGTCCATGCCATTGTTCCAGCACTAAATTCACTCGCGCATATATCTGTATGGAGATGCCCTGTTTGAGAGATAGAAAAACTGAGAAAAATGAAGCAATCATTTCCACCGTGAACCCAACAGATTGTGCACATGATCACAGTGCGGAAACATCAGCAATTACCATCAGAAAGTGCTATTGTTGTAGAAGGAAGACTAAAGGTGGAATTTTCATCCGATTTCCAAGGGAATTTTACAGGCAGCTATTCCTATTATTGCTATGAGGGGACATTTATGGGTAATGTAATGTAATGAGTAGCAGCCCTGGTGAAAGGCCCAGCCTTTCAATTATGCCCT
The DNA here is from genome assembly GCA_002909625.1 of Bambusicola thoracicus. NCBI lineage: Eukaryota > Metazoa > Chordata > Aves > Galliformes > Phasianidae > Bambusicola > Bambusicola thoracicus. The sequence goes on from PPHD01029136.1 coordinate 10,034, forward strand.
TTTTCTTTATTATTTTTTTTCCCAAACATTTATCATTGTTTAATATCCTTTCATATTTAGAATACAGAGCAGCTGCCCCAAAATGTTTTGTATGGGAATATGGGGTGAAATTCAGTGCAGGGAAACACAGACATCAGATTCAAAATCATCACATCTTGCAGTGCAGCCTCACAGCCTTCACTGCTGAATATGAGATTGAAGATGCTAATGGCTCAGAGAGAAGGTGCACAGAGCAATTTCTGGCCCTTTTCACCACCTACCCTGGACCTCTGATGTACTTAAATAATCAGAGCAGGCTGCAAAGTGGAAAACGGAAGTACTTCCAAGAGAACTGGATCCACAGAGTTTTTCAGGTGACTGATCATGGGTTTCATTGGCACTGAGCTGTCTGATCAGGTGGATTCTCTCCCTTGGTGAATAGAGCTCTTGAGTTTCTCCCACATTTCATTGAAAGAGTGATGTGGTTTCTTTTCTTTTCTTTTCTTTTCTTTTCTTTTCTTTTCTTTTCTTTTCTTTTCTTTTCTTTTCTTTTCTTTTCTTTTCTTTTCTTTTCTTTTCTTTTTCTTTTCTCTTTAATTTCTTTCTTTCTTTCTTTCTTTCTTTCTTTCTTTCTTTCTTTCTTTCTTTCTTTCTTTCTTTCTTTCTTTCTTTCTT
>PPHD01029137.1:0-10687 GCA_002909625.1 Bambusicola thoracicus
CTTTAAAGATAGAGACTGTACATTTGTGAGAAAACTAACTCAGTGTGATGATGCATTTAAATAACTTTATCCCCCATCCCCCGCTCTTAGTTGCAATTGCTCATAATTATGGGACAGAACTTCCTGGAATATCCCTCATGCAGCAAAGCAAAAGCGTCTCAAGGCCTACCAATAACACATGCCCAGATAGCCAAGAATACAGACTACATCAAGTCTAACCCCAAACCAAACAGAGAATACGCAGCATTGGGGCAGAACAGTTTGACACCCTGGCAGTGCTGCTTTCTGCTGTTAAATTAGGCCAGCAGAAAACATAGTCTCCTGCAATAATGCGACTCTATCATCTGTTCCTCAAATAGTATCAGGGACGCTTACCACTCTGGGTCTGAATTACAAAAAAACAGCAGCAATTTACTTTTTTAAGCTTAGGAGAAAAGTCACTTCCAGCAGTCATATCAATTTCAGGTTATTTTTGTGGATAATTAAATCCTCCAAGTCTAAAAAGCTTAACATTGGCAAATAAGAGATTGGACTTGAACGTTATCTTTATTAGACTGACAAGAAAGCACAAACATTAACACCACCACTCTCTATCCTGATATATTTAAAATAATGCAGTAGTCCACAGGCTACCACTAGCATTTCAAGGACTATCTGGCCTAGCACAAACATTCAACTTCCACAACTAAAAAGACAAATATACCTCCAGTGTACATATAGTACCATGCAAAGCGTGCCCAATTAGAGTAGCTAGTGCTTTCCTTTCATACTTCATTACAAATTAAGACATTGCTACGGTTACAAATCATTAAGCATATAGTTATGCACATATTTGTTAGGTGTCATGATGTGCAAACATGCCAAAAAACTCTCATCAGGCAGCACAAAAAAGCACCAAGTAGGAGCGGTGCACACAATTGCAATCAAATGTACCTCATCGTCATAACCCCCCTCCTCTGACTCAATCACAAAAGTCCCTACATCAGGAATCGCCACCTCTACAACTCGCTGGTTAGGAGCTGGTTGAGCTGAGACATTATGAGAGCTCTGCAGAAGAAAATCATGATCAGTATGTGTGCTGGGAGGGGGAAATCACACAGCAGAGAAAAATCACAGAGACGCAAACTAACAGGGTGATCAAATTAAATGAAATGCACTTTTGAAGTGCATTCCTGGCAAAACTGATAAATATCACTTATATTCTCTAATTACTTACAGTTTACTTTAAGAAGCACATTTTACAGTTAAGATAAAATTACTAAAAAAAGATCATTTTTTCCTTTATTCACAATTACATCTTCATGGGCTACTATGCCAGTATAGCAGCTCTGTAGCAATGGATTCAAAGCTTTTTTTTTTTTTTAAAAAAGGATGAGTCTGTGAACCACCATTTCTTTTCATACTGCCATGTCCCCCACCAAAAAGTTACTAAAGATAACCAAGGTATCTGAAGAATTTGTGCTAAGAAAAGGCAAAAAGTCAAAGGCTAACATCTTCTGATGCACTGGGAAAAAAAAAAAAAAAAACAAAACAGAAAGCCTCTAGCAATTAAGGTATTAGAAAGAATATCTGAGGGTGAGTTATACTGAACAGGCCTATTTTTTTAGAGAAATAACTGCACAGAGATCCAAGGGAAGATCACATTAGTCACTGAAATTCTCACGCTAACACAGGCTTGTAAACAACAGAGATGATCTCAGCCACTGCATTCTATCATTTTATGATCGCCAGTTTACAACACTTGCAGCACTTCAACCTCAACTCTAATCTAAGCAAGTGTAGAGTGCAGAAAGAATTCCGTGCTGCGGTTCTACAGCAATCACAATGGCTTTATTTTCTAGCAAAAATTCCAGAAACACACACAGTATCCATTTACAGCCAGCATTGTAGAAATAAAGAAAGACTGCAGAGAAACAAAAAGAACAAAGGGGAGAAAATGGGCACATATGATCATGTGGTGAGTAACCAATGATTCTGTTTGTTACATGTTCCAATGTTGTCTTTCCTTTTTCTAAAATGGACAAACAAAAAGTGGAGGAAAAGGATGCGTGACTGTGTATCAGAATGAAGACAAAAGTAGAATAACTGAGAGTACGATGACACACTCCAAAGGAAGCATAGTTCTATCTAAGTTAGATAGACACAGGGTAGCTCTTACCCATTAATAGAGGAGCCTCAGATTAGCTAACAAGCAGCTTTATTTCTTAACAGCATAAGGACTCCGTAAATAAGAGAGTTTGTGGGATTTTGGTTTGTTTTTGTTTTGTTGGGTTTGGTTTGTTGGTTGTTTTATTGTAGGTGGTTTTTTATGTTTGTTTTTTTTGTTTTTGTTTTTTGCTTTTTGCTTTTAAAGAACCATTCCTTTCGTTGCAGAACAAGGCAGTAGAAATCAGAATAACTGGGATAAGTAGGCCCGTATCTGCCTCACTCAGTGGTTTCCCAGCCACTATCTTGCAAAGATCTAAGGCTGATGATACAGTACAATACTGTAAAATATCTAGCCTAAACAGAAAAACTTCATCCATGGAATTGGGTTTCTAAGATTTTTCCACACCCCTCCAAAAGGATACCCAGAGACCCCAGAAAGAGGATAGCATCAGGAAAGGCATTTTATCATGACCTGGATATCAGCATGGCTACCCCCTCAGAGATCATTCATACTACCACAGAGGTCAGTATGTGAGGTATTAACATAAGAGGTAACTCATATTAAGCAGGCTCACCCTTAGCTGGTCTCTGCTCTGAGAACTCAACAAAGCCAAGTATGCAGTAGCCTAAATTATGAGTGGTAGAATACATCTTAATATATTATTAATTTCCCTGCTGGTTTTGGTTTTGATTTAGCAGAGAAAGCATGCTCCTTTGTTCTCCTCACACAACAGGAAAAGTTGATAGAATACATTCCAGGTAGAAAAGTTAACAAGTTGCCATATAATTTTCAACAGTTTTAAGATTTTCCTGTTGCCCCCAAAGCTGCCTGGGCCCAAACTGCTTTTGTTTAAAGAGAATTCGTATCAGAATTTAGGAAGTGTATTTGAAATTTTGAGCATATCTAAACTGTTTGTATCACTATTTGTTACTAGCTGTGTCCAAAGAAGCCATACTGTACATTTTGCATGTCTCGTTCTGTGGCATATGGTTCCAAGTTAAACAAATGTATTACTTTAAAAGATGTATTGCTTTCTGGCAAAGATATTGGCTATTCGTATAGAGAAGCAAGACACACTTGCTGAAAGAAAGGACTTAAATGTTACCATTATAACATATGCATCTGCTTAATCACAAAATTAATGTTCGTAAACTTGTGAATTTGCACTAAAACTACAGAATACTGCTGAACTAAGAGCTTTATCACAGTACAGATTTTCTTGACCATTTTTGAGCTTTCTTCCATAAATGTAATAATCAGAAAAAACTCTTTCTGAAAGCTATTTTGAATTCCATAGCTCTTTCAAGATAACTCACATTCTCAAATTACTCTGGTAAAAAAATCAGTGTTTAAAGCAGCATTTCTCAAGTCTTCTATATGGAATGTCAATGTTAACTCCTCAAAATAAATTGAACCACCTAACATTTTGAAAAGTTGTTTGATGGTGGGCACGTACGATTGTCACCCAAGCAATATACTGTACTCTCAGCAAGTATTTCAATCACGGAGAGTACATCTACATACAGTATTTTACTTCTACTATGTTCATTAACATAGTACACACTTTCTGTACGGACTTGCAGTGTTCAAGAGGCCCTGAAGAACAAATACATCTTTGCTCACTTTTGTTTCTCCCCTCCCCCTCACCTTTGAACAGCTATTATCCTTTGCACTTGTAAAATAAAAGAAAATTATTTCAAGCTTGAAAATATCCTCACCGTATCCATTATAGCTTCTGGACCTCTATCTTCTTGTTCAGCTAAAGCTTTATTGATTGCTTGTACAGAATCTTCTTTTAAGTGCTTTGAAAGATCAGTTCTTGATGGCTGCTCTAAATATTCAGGTTCTCCTGCTTGAACTTAGTGACAGAAATAAGATAATTCCATATGTTAAACAGAAGCATGAATTCTAAATTCATCAGTTTTATTTGGATCATTATCTCATAGATAAGGTAACCCACACAGAAGATGCAAGGTAGGTCACATCATTCACCAATCCAACTTTTTTGTCAGTCTGTTTCTCATGACATTTTGAATTTGTATAAATTGACTCATTATTTTACATGAGGAACAAATACACCTGCACTGACTAGAGATCCATTAAGCCCTGAGTAAGGGGTGTTCAATCACATTTAGGCACAACTAAGAAAAGAAGCGAGGATCTCTGTAGATTTTAGTAGTATACTAAGTGATCTGCAGACACTCGACTTTCAGACAGATTTTCACTTTGCAAAATAATCACAAAATAAAAAGCAAGCACAGAACTGGAAAGAAAAAGGCAAAATAAAATAAGGAAATAAAATGCAAAAAAAACAGAAAAATTCAGTTACCTTGGTCAATAATAAAGTAAATAATTAAAATTCAAGATTACACAAATTAGTATTTCTTCCCTTTTTAAGCAGCTGAACAATTCATATGCAAACTAATTCATTCTATTCCTTTTGCAAACAAGTAGAAACAGCTAACCTGGAGCAGGTGAGGGTGCTGGAGCTCTGGGAATCTGAGATAGCAATTTCTCCTGCTGTGCTTTCTGAGCAAGTTCTGCATCCCATTCTTCAAGTTCTTTTTCAAAACGTTTATTGTCTTCCTTAACATAATCCCTTAGATCAGAAGGCAATGTGTCCATTCCTACAAGTATCTGCCCCGTTTCTTTGTTAAACTCCTCTGTAGTAAATTACAAATTATATTTCAGACAAAAAATAGGGAGAAAAAATATATATGTTAGATTTTCTCAATTTTCTCAAGTGAATTACTTAAAGCATGCAATAGTACATCAAATCTCCCCAACTGTCTTCCTTTTAACTTTTCTTAATATCTGTTGGGCACTCTTCTGCTAATAGAACATATTGCTACTGCTATTTCAATCTCTGGACAAATTAGGCATCATCAGATCATTACTACTTTGAATGATAAGCCTTCTGGACCCCCAGAGGTTCCTCTCAATCCCTGTGATTCTGTGACAGTATATCAGGTTCAGGAGAATGAATCAGCTCTAACTGCTCCCCCAGCAAACCTGCCTCCAAATTAGTACAGAGCTCATAAACCTGAAGGCTGCAAGCCTACTAATTACTCTGGCAGAATATGCTATTAGTATATATACTATTACTCTGGCAGTATAGAAACATCAAGGTTATTATCAGTTTTCATTTAAAAACTGAACAAATGCACATTCTAGCTTTTCATTCCATGAATATACAGGAACAAAGTTTTCAGTCATTTGCTATTGAGAGTAAGGAGTACTGTAACAAACTGCCCAGAGAAATTTTGAATGCCCCATCACCTGGAGGTGTTTAAGGGCAGGTTGGATGGGGCCCTGGGCAATCTGATCTAGTACCTGATCTAGCAGCTGGCAATCCTGCCTGTGGCAGGGGGGCTGGAACTTGATGATCCTTGAGGTCCCTTCCAACCCAAGCCATTCTATAATCCATTCTACAGTTCTATGAATCAGGCCATTTTCAGTCAGACCCATAACAAACATTAACAGGGCCTATCAAACTCATACTAAGGGCCTTTCCGCTCCCTCCCAATATTTTCATAAGAGCCTTACAATCACATATAACTACAAATCCAAATCTACATCTATATATATATATATCTCTATAGATTTCTTTAGTTTAACATACGGTTGGTAGGGCTATATAGGGATATATTTCAATATCCTGCAAAAATTGTCATGTTTCCACCCTCCAATAAAGTTCATGCGAGTTCCAAAGGTTATGAAGAAAGGAAGATTTTAACGTCAAGGGTCATTTCTGCATTTCCTTATTTCTATTCTACTCTTCAGGAGATAACGCTTCCAAAACACTGAGCATTTGACAACCCAAAATCTTTAGAAATTAGCAAAATTAGTCAATTTTGCTCTCTTAATCATACAGAAACACTGCAATTATCTCTATTAATCTGAAAGTTGAAAATAAATTATTCAACCTGCAGAAGCAATTTCACTGACAATTATGACTATAAATTGAATTTTGAATAATTTTTAAAGCCATTTAAAAAATCTGGAAATCCACCATGAAGAAATTTTCTTTACAGATGCATACAGATAGTAATTCTACATCACGCTGAAAACATAACCGTAACGTTACCTTCTATCAAGTATTGTTCCTTATCATTGATATACATCAAACAATATGCACTGGCATTCCTGTAACCACCAAAAGAGTCCCGTTCCAACTCTTCCCAAGTTGACTTTGTCACAGAAATGTCATTGTACTTCATCCATCTGTTCTGATGGTGGTCATAAATATATGCCCAGTAATGTCCTGCATTGGCTTGACCTTCATGAACCAACACAGCATGCAATCTATAAGGAACCTAAGAAAACAAATAAAAATCACCAAACTCTCCTCGTCAGCGCTTTGTTCTGACTATCCACCAATAATAATTGCTACGTTAAAAGTAACAAAAATAAAGAGAATCAAAATATGACAGAGGAAAACCAAGAAGCTAAAAATCAACAAACGATTATGCAAAATAACTTTGAATTATTTAAGTTACCATTATGAGCTAAAAGAGATCTTAAGTACCTTAGTAAGCCTGCAGAAGAAATGTCTGCTCTGCTATTTTTACTGCAAGGTAACCTCTTCTGTTAATTTCTTATATATTCTTACTGTTTTTTTATCTCCAGAAAAAAACTAGATGTCAGTGTTGAGCATCTACGGTTTGTTCCAGTTCTGACCCAATAACTTTATACTCAATTTTGTAAGGTATATGTGAATTCATGGTAATAAACTTCGTGCTTTCTATGTGCCATAAAGTGATTTTATTTAAAGGAGTAATTGGGAATTTTAGTTCTTCTATTCCCAAAGAGTAAAATTCTTCCAGTGAAAATTACAACTGTTTTTCTAGTATGTCAAGTGTATCATTAAAGTATTGCAAAGAGAAAGCTGGAACACATGAAGAGGTCGTCTCTCTATCCTCCTGCAGAGAAGGAAGATTGTTTTTTGGACCAGTGTAAAAAGTATCACAGGTTGCATGTCAATGAGCACAAGAATGAAATACTCAGCACCTATTTAAGTCACTGGAAATCTGAAGAACAGAGGGTAGAATGACTGCTTCCTTACTTAGAAAGATTTAAAAAGTATTTTAGTGATTGGCCTGTTTTAACCTCCCAAAACAGCACATGCAACATAATAGAAAAGACTAATCTTCCCGGCTATACACAGCATGCCTGAAAGATAGCAGGGTAGCTAGGATGAAAAACCTGACAACTTTTACTGCAGTAGAAATCTGTCCTGTGGATAAAATGGCTACTTAGAAAGCTGTAGTAAGTATCTGTTTTAAATATCACTTAAGCACCAAAGTAATCAGTAACCATAAATACACGTCCAACTATGACTTAAACTCCCTGAAGTTATTTTTAACCTCATTATTCTCTTTCAGACTATATGAAAATACTGAAGATTTTGCAACCTCCCTTGAACTGTAAAGCTGGCTGACTGCACTGCAGCTGAAGTCAAACAGACTGTCATCCCAGAGACCAAACTGCACTGTAAGTCTCTCAAACCCAAAAAGAAACTCAAGCAAGTCCTTCAATCTGAATGTGCCAGGGTGGGGGGATGGTTAACATCTCATCAAAAACACATGGAAGTTTTCTTAAAATGACTGCACGTGCATATAAATATATGCAGATATTGATCAAAAATGGTAAATGAAGTTTCTTGAGACTTCAATGATAAAATTTCCTCATTTTAAAACAGAACAGTACAATCCCAGGTGAACTTAAATCCTTACACTTTCCTCCAGCTCTGGCTGTCTGGCAGTCATCCACGCTCAGTTTCCAGGCATACACCCCCCAAGAGCCTAAGACTGAGGGACAGGTAAGTTCAATACATACAGGGATTTCTTACAATAAGCCAGATACCAGTGACAAAGGCCGAGGCCAACAGACCAAGTAAACAGTCTGCATTAAGCTCCATAGCTTACACTTACTACTTACGAAACAGAAATGGAACTTCACATGTAGTTACAGAACAGGGCAACAAAACAAAACAAAAAGAACATACCCCAAACCAAAATAGCAGCCTGGTGGAAAAAATTATGAAAATCAGAATGGCATCCTTGCAATGGTAACAATACAACTGACACGAAGAACACTTCACAGTGTGCACCACTGGCCAGCTTATTATTTTAAGAAGAGGAGGAGGATTACAAACAATAAATTCTGAGATGAACAACGTTTTCAAATGGCACTTGTGATATCTCTGTATGACTTTTGACATGATTGTATGACTTTACCTGATCCATATGACAGTGAACTTGTATGTTACGCATTTGAATGGCAAAACCACTGCAAGGAGATAAAGCTACCAGTCTAAGCATTTTCAGTAAATAGTCACTATAGCAAACCTAGTCACTATAGCAAACCTCTTCACCATCACATGCCAACTTGGGTGTATTTTTCCCTTTTTGATTTCTACATTACCAACTCAGCAAACAGGATAATATTCCTTCTTTAAGACATGCACAGTAACCTATCATACTGGTTATTGCTAAAGTCATCTGTGGTATCAGGGTAACAACCACTGATACAACTCTGCTCTTTAAATACAAAAGAGTTCTTTGAACCATAAGAGGGAAAACAAGCTATGAAGCTCTCTTTAGTACAAATTGATGTTGCTTCTCCAGCACCAGATGGCACCTCATTTTCCCCTACAGCACGTTCACAGAAGGAAGAAAGCAAAAGAGGAATGAAATAAGCAGTTGATGAAGTCTATTCATTCAGGAGGAGGAAGCAAAATACGGAATTTATGTCACAAAGGGAATATTAGCTATTGGACCTGTCTGAAATCACACACAGGAAGTGTGTGAGCAACAGGATATCTTAATATTCTTCCATTCCCTAGGATTTGCAGTATTGATCTTTCCCTCTAAACGATACAATTACAGGAAAAAGAGCTTTATTTTGTGAGGCAATAAGGTCTGGAAACACAAAATTAGACTTTTTAAGGAAAGTATTTCTATTTGCAAAATAAATAATAGTGCGTATATGAACTATTTAAGAAGCTCCTTATTTTCTCCTCATGTTTTCCTTTTATTCTACAGAAACTACAGATGTCCAGAGTCCCTTATCAAAAAACGTCCCCTAACAATAACTTAGCAACATACATTGCTGCTTTCAGGTGTGGCACAGAAACACCCTCTAAAGAATTGCATCTTCCTCCATTTCTGGAATTTTCTTTCAAAATAAAATAAAATCTACACCATATAATTATGTACGAGGAAAAAGTGTTCTGCTAAATAATCTCATTTTTCCAGTGTAATGATTGCTGACATATCCTTGTTATGGAAGGAATACACCCGAATGTGTTTCCTCCTATAAAAACATGAGCCAACAAAGGTTATCTATTTGGGTGTGAAAACAACAAATCTCCTCATTTTAGTGTTAGATTACACAGACAGTAGCCTTCCTGTCACAAGTATTATTAAAAAATAAAAAGCCTGCCAGTAATATGATTAAAGAAAGCTGTCTTGCAGAGTGCCTGAAACTTAGAGTTCAGCTGCCATGTACAAGCTGTGTACAAAATGAAAATGTACCTCAAGGAAAACTAAACTGAACAGATCCAACTTGGAAGGAAAACGGCTCTTTCTACTAACAGAAAGTAACGAGGAAAGTAAGCTTTACCTTTAAACTTTCTTAAGAGAGTGAACATGAACATGTGAACAAGAGAAATATTACAGGAGCCATAATTCCAGAGTAAAGCATTCTAAAATTACTATTTTGACTACAGAGCAGAAGAATTGCCCTAAAATTCACCTTAGATTAACAAGACAAAGGAAAACCAAAACACTGAAAAACAAAGAGTCACTTTGGCATTAACTTAATTATTGTTATAACCATGTTATTAACTAAAACCAGGACCTGCAAATTCCCAAATCTCAGTATGGAAGTTGCAATTTGCAATGGCAGTAAATACTGAGTATAAAGTGTAAGAAAATAATACTTTTGCCACCATAATGAAACTAGACTACCAAGCAATGAGGTTGAATTAGGGTGAGAAAATTCTACTGTTGTATGAAAACTAAAATTCTGTATTCAAGTCAAAAAACTTGATAGAACATCTTTTGGTTTTTCACCACAAAGTTGCTAAAACTTATGTACTTCATGTTATGCGCATCTCATGTCATGTGTAAAATTCCATAATGTTGTCTTTCATCTGACTGTGCGTAATTAGAAAGTTTGCAAAACCCATTATGATTTTCCTTGAAATTTCTCAAGCCACTGTATAGAATAGTTGTATACTTGCTCACCTCTCAAACATCTAAGAATTTTAGTAGAAGTAATAAAAACATCTACTTATCTGATACAGAAAATGTACTTACTTGGATCATAGTTTTGTCAAAGTACATCAATTCAATTGTCCGATGTATTCTAGATATACTTTCTTGTAAATCTAAAAGAAAAATAAGAATAGAAATTCTTTTCTATTAGGCTGCATAATAGTGCCAGCTTACATCTTTATTTTTTCTCATTAAAGGCTCAAACAAAGGTACATCTCACATTTTCTGTATCTGCTTAACTACCTATAGGCCAAAC
>PPHD01029138.1:0-10687 GCA_002909625.1 Bambusicola thoracicus
CCCATTCCTCCACCACCACCCATTCCTCCACCAAAGCCACCCATTCCTCCTCCACCCATTCCTCCTCCATAGCTGCCTAGTCCTCCGTAGCCTCCACCAAAGCCACCCATTCTGCCTCCATAACCTCCACCGCTGTAGCATCCACCCATGGCAATCCTTCCACTGCTCCCCATGTTATGGAGGCTCCTGCTGCCAAAGCCTCCACAACGTCCACCACCTCCATATCCCCTGGACATAGAGAACGAGCTGTAGCTGCTCCTGCTTCTGCCGCCACCTCCTCCAAAGCCACCACCGATGGCGGAGCAAGAGCTGTAGCCCCTTCTGCTCCCTCCCCCAAAGCTTCTGCAGACAGACTGCCGAGACATGGCTGCTTCTTCCAAGTGGAGTCAAGATCAAGAGGAGGAGGAGGATGAATGGAGCTGGGCGGCGAGAAGATGCGTGCAAGGAGAAGGGAAGGAAGTCCCTCTGACTCGAGGGCAGTTGATGCACTCTTTTATCTGTTTATGGAGGTGGGCTGGGTTTGCATGGGCGTGAAGGAGGAGACAGTTGCTGTCTTCATCAGCTTGGCGTGGTTTACAGATTTTCATCTTCAATTTGCCAAACATTGACCCTACCCAGAAACACACCCTATAATGCAGAAGAAAATTAAAAAAGATACAACCATGTCTACCAAAGGGCAGCACTCTGACTAAGAAGCCATGTAGTTCTGCGGCACGGTAACAGTCCCGCTGTGACAGACGTGGCTTTTTTTCACCTTTCATCCATTGTGGTTGTTTCCCTGCTTACGTTTATCTTTATTTTGATCTTTCACTCCAAAGCCCTATGGCAGGCAAGCGCTGCGGCTCATGCCAAATTGTAGCACAGCTTACACAATTCCCAAAACACACCTATGTTACACCCTTAGCCTTCTTTTTACGTGGAAAATTGCCTTTGGCTTCGAGAAGTAGTTTCTCAATCCAGAGCCAGGGCTCAGCAAATTGCATTTTGATGAGGCTTTGCATCTTTTCAATAAATAAAACCCTACCAGAGAGGAGATGCCATGGCAATGGCTGGCGCTGGAAATTCACCTGTTGTCGGGCCAAGCTCTCACTGAACACAAGTGCTGCAGTCTTTGTGCCGAGACAGCCTCTGCATCCGTGGAGAAATGCCAATGGGAAATCCCCTTAGGGCTCTCCAAAGGCTTCAGGAAGTGACTGACCATGAGAAGAGCCAGGGAAAACCTCAGCAAGTCAGCTGCTACCGCGGGAAGTGCGGACAGACAGGCGGACGGCCCTGAGAACAGGCGGAGGGAAGGAGGCATGCAAAACGAGCTGCCCACATAATGCATGCTGCAACTGCTTACATGCAATTAGTGAGGCAGAGGATGCTAAACAGCTCACCTTGTTTGTAGAGACATAAAATGGAGAGAACGGAGCGCACAATAACTTTCACTGGAGGAAATGCATGCTTTTCAACTACCTGGCTTACTTTGGCATTTATATGCAAATATGTTTTTGGCAGACAAGCAGAGTCGTGAGCTGTGTTGAGCCCTCTGTTATGAACACGGGTAGGTGTCTTTTTTTAGCTTATTTAAAGCAGGATTTTAGAAAGGTGAATGTTTATCCAAATGCTCCAATTTTTTATATTGGTACCAAGAAGGAATTGGTTTACAAGATAAACTTGCAGAAATACTACGGTGCAAGCACCATGCACTGGGGAGTTGGCCCAGATGACTTTCAAGGGTCCTCAAATAATTCTGTGGTTCTATAATTCCACAACTTTTCCTTGAGGAAACCTGGCTACCAAACGTTTCTTCTCTCATTTTTAAAACTTTTACTGAGAAGCTCATTTTCCCCATTAGTTTTTCGAAGTCTCCAGTTGTAGAGGAACCAGCGTGACAATTTCAAAGCCACTGAGGCCATTTAGAAGCCCCAGACTCACTGTGGTTATTTGGGCATCTAACTGTGCTGTCTAACGAGACTCTCCGAAGTTCCCATGCGACACAGGCAATTAAGAGCTTCTTGAAAATCCACACCAGCAACTCCTGATATCTCCAGTTGTTTGAATAGCTCCAGAAATATCACCCAGACACCTATTTCCAAAAGCACCTGGGGCACCCGGGCTGTGCTCGGCGTGTGGTTAGACCGGCACTGCCACCAAACCCTGACCGACCCTATGGGTGTGCTAATCCCACCCCAGCGCACGCGGCATGGCTCGGGGAGGGCATCCAGCTCTCAGCTCTGCCATAGGGCGGAGAGGACGAGGCTCAGTGCTTGTTCCCAGCGTTGTGCGTGAGTCAGAGCCACATAGCATAGGAACACCACAGACAGCTGACTGCTTGAGCTTCATCTCTGAGTTTTGAGGGTTCAAAGCAGCACCTCCATCTCAAGGCTTGGATGTTGCTGGGGACCCAGTGTATGCTGCAGATGAGAAGGGAGCTGTGGTCAGGACACTGCCCAGAGGAGTGGTGGGGTCACCTTCCAAAGTGGTGTTCAAGAATCAAGGAGATGTGGCACTGAGGGACATGTTAGTGGGTACAGCGGGATGGGTTTAGGGTTGGGCAGGTTGACCCAGTGAGAACTATTGATATATTGATAGATGGACGATTGGACTGGATGGTCCTGTAGGTCTTTTCCAACCTTCGTGACTCTATGATTCTATGCTCTTAGAGGTCTTGTCCAACCTTAATGATTCTACAAATGGGCATGGTGGAATGGGCTGGGGCTGGGCTGGATGACCCAGTAAGAATTATTGGTGATAGATGAATGGTTGGACTGCATGATCCTGTAGGTCTTTTCCAACCTTGGTGATTCTATGTTTCTATGATTCTATGACCATAGAGGTCTTGTCCAACCTTAACAATTGTACAAGTGGGCATGGTGAGGATGGGTTGATGGTTAGACTGGATGATCTTAGAGGTCTTTTCCAACCTTAATGACTCTATGAATCTCTGATATATCAGTCAAACTCAGCAGGGTTCTGAAGGGTGCTGTAAACACAACGTTGCTGCAGTGCAATCACCTCCATGCGCGTGCACCTACATTTAGCATCAGGCTGATTTCTTCCCTCGCCTCCTTCTGGATTGCCAAACACACGGTTGCGTGGTTCCTTTCTCCTCCTGCAGGCAGGACGACGTGATTGGGAGGTTTCAGTTTCCCAGCAGCTCTCAGCAGGAGATTCGTTAAGTCAGCACAATGCTCCCGGCCCAGGCACATGGTTAGATAACGCTCTCAGTTGAGTCACCACCACATCCCCGGCCAAGTTTGGGAAATAAGGCAGGGATTTGGGTATCGACACCATCATGAGCTCAAACGCAATGTGTGGATTGGGATAACAGCGATCTCCAGTGACATCGCTGTGCCCATCGCTGTGCTGAAGGACAGCACAAAGTGGTGGAGGAGAAGATACACCATGTTTGTGTGCTTGGACAGGAGCTGCATGGAACTGAGGAGGGCAGGAGGACAAGCTGAGCTGAGCACTAGAGCCCCACATGCTCAGTAAAACATTGACATCTCAGCATTGCCTTCATGCAAGCATGCTCTGAAAGAGATTATTAACGTGGAGGGCAAGCTCAATGAAATTAGACAAGGCTTCTTTCAGGTCAAGCAAAGTTCTTGCTGCTCCAACAAAAGGCAGAAGCTGTCATGACTCAGTCCAGCCCAGAAAAATTCTCCCCTAATTGCCGCTGCAATCAAAGGAACAAAAGAAAAATGCTTTCTGGTGTCTGTTTGCTTTAAGCCTCTGTACACATCCCGAAGCCCTGTCAAGAGTCAATCATGGAGGCAAGCTTACACAGCGAGCAGAGATGTCTTTTCATTCAACACCTTCCCAGGTCCCTTTGCAACCTCCCAGAGCATTCACCATTGCCCAGGCAATGTCCCCATCCAAGCAGCTACACGCCTTGGCTGGTTGCAGTGTCTCCAGCTGTAGGAGCAGGGAGCGGAGCATGGTGACTCATCAGCTGTGGTTGACCAGGGATGTGACTCAAGGTCTCCTGAGCAAGAGGTGAAACCACACTGAACGATTTTGGCTCTATATTGGCAGCTCGTAAGCAATATTTCAATGCTGGAAGAGAGGTGGGCTGCAGCAGTGTGTGACGCTCCCTGTCCTCAGAGGCTGGAACCTCATGCCCAATCCTGGCCCCATCTAACACAGGACAGTAGCAAATCACACCAATAATCCAGACAGAGGACAGCCACCCTTCCCCCATTCCCTGCAGGATGCTCCAACAGTGCTCAGCTGGCAGAACCAAAGGGAGGTGCCAACCTCCAACCTCATGAGGACCTCAGGAGGTGGGGAGGCAGAGGTGGAGGCTGCACACTGCCCCCAGTGGTCAGGCAGAGGTGGAGTTGGTGTTGGACTCTGATCCTTGGGGACTCATTCCAGTTTGGGATTATACAATCACAGAATCATACAATGTCCCAAGTTGGAATGGACCCACAAGGATCAGAGTCCAAATCCTGACCCCACAACACGCTACACAAACCCAAACTTGATGTCTGGGAGTGGTGTCCCAATGCTTCCTGAGCTCTGGCAGCTTGGGGCCATGCCTACTGCCCTGGGGAGCTGTGCCATGCCCACTGCCCTCTGCGTTAAAACCCTTTCCTCACCCCCACCTGATCCTCCAGTGACAAAGCTGCATGCCATTCCCCCGGTCCTGGTGCTGTCATCAGAGAGCAGAGCTCAGTGCTGCCCCTCTGCTCCCTATGAGGAACTGTAGGGCCATGAGGGTTTGTAGGCCATGATGGGCTGTAGATCATGAGGAGCTATAGGACCACCATGAGGCCTCCCCTCAGCACAGAGAAGAGTGGGACAGCCCTTCCCTCACCCAACTGGGGACATCCTATGACTCTACAGACGGACACCATCACAGGGACCCAATGGGAGTGCAGCATCTGCTGATATCTCCAACCGCAATCCCAATCATCTCTGCTCCCACAGGACTGAGAGATTTATCCATGCCATAAAGAGAGGAGGGCAATAGAGACCACAGCCAGCTCCAGCCCAGCCTCCTCCCCATAATCATTTTATGTCTTTCTTCTGCCACATGCTACCAGGAGCACAATGGTCCCCCTAGCTGTCACTGGAGAAGATGCTGGGCTCCCTGTGGCCACCATTTTGTCAGCCCCTGCCCATCCCAGCTGCATACATGCCCCAATGCTTGCTATGTGTCCCTGAAAGGGCAGAAGAAAGTCAGGACAGCTTTCAGGCCTCAGCAGAAGAGCAGTCTTGTTGCAACACGAAAATGCCTGCTCAGAAAGAAAACCACACCAGTGTACTGCCTCTAGTGTTTATTGGGGTATGGCACATGCCAAAAGAGAAAGGCTTAAGCAAACAAGCACGAGTGTTCTCACACTCACAACAAAAAGGCAAAGCTCAAGCAGAGGTGAGCAGTACCGGGGCCACTGCAGCACGTCATGGTCCCATGGGAGACCTTGAGGGATTCCCAGACCCCACAGGCTGTGCGTTGTGTGGGGGGTTGTGCTTTATGGTTGGGGGCTTTGGAGTTGGGGGTCCTTCCAACGCCAGCTCTCAGCTCCATGCAGCAGCTTTATGGTGTCTCAAGGAGGAGGTTGGTGAAGCGAGAATTTCTCAAGTCCTCTGCAGAGCATCTCAGTCACTGTGATGGATGAAGCCTGCTGTTCTTTTCCCCCGCGGTGTCCAAAGGAGGGGAAGTGCCTGGCTCAACAGATGGGTGGCCCTCAGCTGGGCAGTGGGGTGGTGGTCCTGGTGATGTTTGCTTCCTTTCTCCTTGGGGTGCCGGGGACGGGGACAGCTCTCTGCCCTATGGCCGCCGGGTAGACACGGAGCTGTTCTTCAGGATGCTGCCGGAGCCCACCACGACAGAGCTGCCCGTTCCAGAGCCGAATCCTCCACCTCCCAGGCTGTAGCAGAAGCCGGCACTGCCTGTGCTGCAGCTGCCCCTCCCGCTCCCAGCACCGAATCCCAATCCTCCTCCAAGGCAGAGACCACCACCGTATCCACCTCCTATGGAGCTGCTGCTGCCCACCACAGCTGCGGGGACAAGAGAAGGTGTGAGGTTACCACCCACAGAGCCAGGGAGCATAAGGACCAGGGGCAGGCTGGTACTTACAGATGCTCACGTTGCTCTGGCACTCTCCAGACATCCTGCAAGGAAAAGAGATGGAGAGTCAGCACCGCACCACCAGCTGGGGTCTGTCACACTCCATAGGACCACGGTGGAGGGCAGCACTATTGATATCTTAACAGAAGATGCGCTGCACTGCATCCTTCACGCTGACTTAGCAGGATGTGATCCAACCCACCTGCACTCCTCGCCCTCCAGCAGCTTCCTGTAGGTCGCAATCTCGATGTCCAGAGCCAGCTTGACGTTCATCAGCTCCTGGTAGTCACGCAGCTGCTGGGCCAGGTCTGCCTTGGCTTTCTTCAGGGCTGTCTCCAGTTCTGTCAGCTTGTCCCTGGCATCCTTCAGGGCCAGCTCCCCGCGCTGCTCAGCATCCGCGATGGAGCTCTGCACGCTCTCACACTGCAGGACAAGGACAGGGATGCAGCGCATTGGGCAGAGACCACCGCAGTGCTCTGTGCATCACATGGCTCAGCTGCTCCCAAACAGCTCTGACCAGGGCACAGCTCCGAGGGGAATTATGAGGATCTCACACCTGTTCCCCAGAACATGCCAGCCCTACCTGCTTCTTCACATTCTCAATCTCAGCCCGTAGCCTCTGGATCACACGGTTGAGCTCAGAGATCTCAGCCTTGGTGTCCCTCAGGCTGTCTCCGTGTTTTCCTGCAGTGGCCTGCAGCTCCTTGTACTGAGGGGAAGGGGACAGAGGAGCTCATCAGGAGCAGCATGAGGTCTCCCTGGATCTCCCCACACCAGGAAGGGGAGCACTCAGGCCCCTCAGCCCCACTATCACCATCCACATAGCACTCACCTTGCTCTGGTACCAGGCCTCAGCCTCCAGCCTGCTGCGGTTGGCGATCTCCTCGTACTGTGCCTTCACCTCAGCGATGATGCTGTCCAGGTCCAGGCAGCGGTTGTTGTCCATGGACAGCACCACGGAGGTGTCAGAAACAGTCTTCTGCATCTGGCACAGCTCCTGCAATTCACGCCAACATTGCCTTGAGCCCTGTTAGGACACCTTCCCCGCATTCCATCCCATTCTGCTGCACACTCACTGCTTCATAGAGGTTCCTCAGGAAGTTCAGCTCATCCGTCAGAGAGTCCAACTTGGCCTGAAGCTCCACTTTGTTCATGTAGACGCCATCCACATCCTGCAGCAGAAATGAGGGCTGAAAGCCTTCCCCTGATGCCCGCGGTTGGGTCTAAGTCGAGCCCCATAAGTCAGTGCTGTGCTGCTCCATTTCCACAGCACAAAGCTTTGGGAGCCCCGGGTTACATCTGAGCTCCACCAATGCAAAGCTCCACTGAGAACCAGGTGGAAATTCATATAAAATAATTAAAAATGGCAATGTGCTTAGAAAACACAGATAAAGGTGACAGTTCAGATATGTGGATGTTTTGTTCCAGGGAGGAGGAGCACCAACTCCCATCAGTCTCCCCCTCTGCTCTGGGAGGTTCTCCTGCCTTCAGCTCTCTTTATTCTAACAAGGCACAAGCTTAATTAAAGCCTGCCCTTGTGCCTGCAAGTGTTTGGTCCTCGTCACACACACTTTGGCTGCCCAGAGCTTTACCTTCTTTAGGAGCACAAAGTCGTTCTCTGCAGCTGTCCTTTTGTTGATTTCCTCTTCGTACCTGTTGGGGATAACAAGAGAAATTCAATCTCTCTGCTTATTTTGGCTCCTGCTCCACTGCTGGTGGCTGCTGGCCTCGGAGCAATGGGTGCAGCAAAAACAGAGTAGACTGTGGCCAAGCAGAAGTGGGGCTCCATCTTGCACGAAGCCCTGGAACCTCTCATTACAGACATCCCCATCCTACTGCCTCCATGAGGAGACCTCCTGGTCTCCAGTTGGCCATTGTGGCCATGGCGCAGAACCTTACAGTCATGGAACTGATGGAGTTTGGTTTTTTTAATGGTCATCCCATCCAACCCCCTGCAATGAAGAGGGAATGTCCGTGACAGCTGCACACTGCAGAGCACGGAGCAATGGAGGTCACATCCAGAACCACATCACCTCTCATCCTGCGGCCTCAGCAAAAATCAAGCAAGGTGAGGGATCAGCTTGTTCCCAAATCTGGGTTATCTGCAGCTTATCAGCTGAGACATTTCTCCATCTTTGCTCTTCTGGCAGAGCAAATTAACCTCATCACACCAGGATAATAATTAATCCCCCTCCCATCAGCGTTCCGAAGAACGATCTAAGTAAGCTTCAAACTATGAAGGAAATTATTGTAAGGAATCCATGAGGAAACCCGTGAGGAAATTATAGTGGGATTTAGCAACTGCCCTAATTGCTTCATTAAATCATAATGTCACGGATTCTCAAGCGGGGAAAGGCAAACAGCAGAAGATCCTGCACTGGTGACAACCGCCGTTCACACAACAATGGGTGCTGGGGCACACCTCAAGAAACCATCGCCCGCTGTCAGAGCTCACAGCTGCTGCAACTTCCTCATAGCACTGATGGCTGCAACAAATGAAACACTGCCAATTCCCATCGTCGTTTGAACTTTCTGACCCCTCAAAGTCTTCACTCCTACTTTTTTTTCACCACTTGCTACCCCCAAAAAATTAAAAGTAAAATAGAAGTGGCAAAAAAAAGTCTCCAAACAATCTGCTTCGCACAGCTGGTGAAATCAGCCGGAGCTCAGACATTGCTAGGAGTGAATCCAGAATAAATCCATTTGGTACCAGTTTTGGGGACATCCCTACAGCTGCCCAGCACCGCCGAGCCCTATGCTGGCACTGTGAGCCACGCACTTGGTCTTGAAGTCCTCCACCATGTCCTGGAAGCTCTTCAGCTCCGACTCCAGCTGGATCTTCTCGCTGGAGAGGCCGTCCAGCTGCTTCCGCAGCCCACTGATGTAGGCTTCAAAGTACGGGTCCAGGCTCCTGGTGCTTGTGGTGGGGCTTTGCTCCTGCAGGAGCTTCCATTTGGTCTCCAGGACTTTGTTCTGCTGTTCTAGGAATCGCACCTGAGTAATGCAGACAGAGGGAAAGTCAGACTGTTCCTCAAAGCATCTCTCTGTTGTTTGTTTTCCTGCGTTGCCTACATTTAATGAGTTCCGCCCTTCTGTCTGTTCTCATCTCCTCTCCAAAAACTCCCCATCCTCCCCCAGAGGCCCACTGGTGAGATGGGAAACCCATTCTCACGGTGGTGGGTGACCTTCCCTCTCCTATCCCGCAGGGTCTAAACAGAAGAAATGTGCTGAGCTCTGTCACTTCGGTGCTCCTTCACTATGAGCTTGGGCTACAAACACAGGGACGAAACACCCAATGGCCACCCTCCACAGGTGGAGGGGGGTAAGCTTCTCTGAGGATGTTCTGCATGCTGCTGCATGGCGCCCTGGGTCAGCACCAATGTCATGGCCTCCAAATCAAGGATCCCATTCCTGCTGCCCTCCAACACCTTGGGATCATTATTTCTCCTGATACTGCTGCCTCCTTTCTGCCTGCACAGCTCTGGGGCAGCGCTGGGCTCACTGTTCCCTCTGTGCCCATCTCACAAGCCAGCAAGGTTCAGCCTCCCCTCAGACCCAGCTCTTACCTTGTCGATGAAGGAGGCGAATTTGTTGTTGAGGGTCTTCAGCTCCTCCCTCTCCTGTGTCCGCACCTTCTGGATCTCAGGGTCGATCTCCAGGTGGAGCGGAGTCAACAGGCTTTGGTTGATGGTCACCTCCTTGATGCCGCCCGGTGGGCACTGGGCAAAGCCCCCAACCCCGCCATCAAACCCTCCACCAAAGCCACCAAAACCACCACCGAAGCCGCATCCGGCGCCGCCGCCAAACCCTATCCCATTGCCAACACCATAGCCAAAGCCTTGGCCGCCAGCCCCAAACCCTCTGCAGATGCCTCCAGCTCCAAATCCTCCCAGAGCAGTGCTCTTGCACCCTCCCAGGCTATAAAGGCTGCGGCTGCTGAAGCCCCCGGCGTTGCCAGCAGGCCCCCGGCATCCTCGGGCCACCGTGCCGAAGGTGACCTTGCTCTTCCCTCCCAAGCAAACGGAGCTGGAGCTGAATCCCTTCTTGAAAGCAGATGACTGACGAGACATGGCGATAGGTTTGTGGTAGGAGAGGAGAGCTGAGTGGTGTCCAGAGGCGAAAGAAGCTCTGTCCTGTGAGCACAGTGCCTAAACACCCCTTTTTATGCTCAGAGGGAGTTGGCCAGCTGTCAGGGGAGTGGAGATGTCATTTTTTATTCTATGAATGGTTTTAGGTATGCTTGGAACCATGCCCTCCCCCCTCCTCTCTGCCTTCCCTATGACCTGCCTCAAAACACTCCCTAGATAGCTCAGAAAGTAAAACAAATCTATTGTTGGTGTTGGAAGCACATCGTCAAATCAGATTTCCTGAGCTGATGCTGTCAACCCATCACAGGTCCTTCTATAGTTCTTCTGGCAGTGACAAAGCACAGCGAGCTGCTTGACATGTTACACCCTCCAGGGAGACCCCTGTCTTGTCTCCATTACTCACTGGGAGCCACACGACAGGTGCTTGGTTCACTGAATTCTGACAAAAACCTGGTTTCCCAATCACAGCCCCAGATGCACTCCCCTTCAACTTTCTGCTCCGGTTCGACCTGGTTTGGCCAAAGCTGTTACACAA
>PPHD01029139.1:0-10686 GCA_002909625.1 Bambusicola thoracicus
ATACCTGGACACAGTACTGCAGATGGGGCCTCACAAGAGCAGAGTAGAGGGGGACAATAACCTCCCTGTCCCTGCTGGCCACCCCTCTCATGGTGGAGCCCAGGATACCATTTGCTTTCCGAGCTGCAAAACTCTGTATTACATTTCCTCAACCTCAGGAGAAAAGGTGTGAAAGCTGATGGGAAAAGGGCACTGGTATTTTGGGGGTCAAAACTGCTGGAAACATACAGGCTGAGTCTGTTATGCTTCAGATCACCCACGCTGGGCTGCAGCCAACAGCCATCTGTCACCCTGCACCCACACACCCAATGGCAACGTCACCCTTGGGACCCCCACGCACCCCACAGCCCTACTGGGGGGGAAACCCCTCTGTTTTGAAAGCCCCCGAACCTTTTCACTTCTTTTCCTCTCAGGTCTGTGAAAAGAGATGCTCTGTTTGCAGCACCCGCTGGGGGTCAGCAGATTTAGTGGCGTCCCTTATAAAAACAACGCAGCATTTCTGAGCCGCTGGATTCGTGCCGTACACAGTGTTCCACAGGAAGGAAAACAACTTGAAAGGTATTAGAGCATGCTTTAATGAGCTCAGGGCTCCTGGCTGTGACCCTGGAAGCGTGTTTATCTCCAGCCTTGTCCTGAGCCATCGTTCTTCCCCCGCTGCCTCAGGAGCTGTACGAGTGCATGAGTTTGCAGCTGCAAATCCCATTTGCCTGCATGTAATCCTGTGGTTTTCCGTGGCAAAAGGGTTCAAAACTCTGCACCTGTCCTCCTATGGCAGGGATGGGATTATGTGCCTGCATAATTATTGTATCTTCGTGTCTAATTGGATTTCCAGTGCCATTTTTGTCGACATGTGGCTAAACTGGAAGCAACCTCAGAGTGAGTTCATTCATCCTACAGAGTTATTGAAGTTGTGGCAGTGAGGGGAATGGGGATACCCACACCACGGAGAAGCCAGGCAGAGCTGGGATTCGTGCTGCATCCCCAGCCAAGGTTCCTCTCACCGTTCTGTGCCCTATTTCATCTTTACCCATCCTTAATTTATTGCAGCTTCATTCGCCATCCGTTCGTGGCCTGGCGCTACGAAGCTACAAGCTGGTGTTATACAAGAAGCTCAGTGGTCCAAGCTAACTGCTGAGATGGAGAGGCAGGAAACCTTCACAGAACGATGACAAATGTGTGCAGCGAGGTATAATTACGCGGCAACAGATGGGATGTCTGTGCAGCTCAAGTGTCAAAAGGGGGCAAGCGGGACGGCAGGGGAGCTCTTAGCCAGGATCTGTAGCAACACAACCTGTCGGGTGTGCAGTGTGCAGTGTGTGTGTGCACTCCGTGTGTAATTGCTTATTCCACACACTGCTCCTGGATCCGGTGCCTGGATGGCGCCGCTGCCCCACACCCACAGCTCAGGCTGTAGAGGCAGATCGAGTGCACGGCAGAGGAGCTCTGTGATCAGTGCAGCTCGGAGCCTTCACACCTCTCTGCTTTCTCTATCTGTTCGTGGAGATGATTCTCCTGCTGAGTGCCCGCCCCTCCTGCTCCATGGCTTGCAGCTCAACTCCCTCCACAACGGCTGCTCTCAGCGAGAGGGTTCACCATTGAGTGCTATCAGCACTTTTACTGGGTTTTCCTCCCCCTCTGTGGGCTGCGATTTTCCCTCTGCTGCTGCATGATGTGGTTTTTTCATCTTGCTTGCAGGAAATGGGGCTGTCACGCGGTCAGACCCACAGCTCTGCTGCACATCTGGGAGTGCATCCCTCACCTCTGCTCCTGCTGTGACCTCCTCTGGGTTTTAGCCCAGCAAGTGCAGATATCCTTCCTTTATGGTGGACCATGAGGCCATAAGCGGGAATTGTCAGAGCCCATTGTCCCCATAGTGCGAGCTGGAGTTTTAAACTATCTTGATAATATGATTGTCAAATGCCCTAGCTGGGAAGTGCAGGTTCCCATCCCCTGGCCTCGCCCTGTGCTCCCACCAGGGGTAAGCACTGGGAGGCACAGAAAATGGCAGAGCTGCTGCAAGACATTGGACAGCACAGCATGCCCAGCCAGTGCTCAGCAGCCCAATGCTCACAGCAGTTATCCTGCTCTGTTCCCCACTCTTCATCACGTTGGCATCTGATCACCACGCACCGTGCACTAACAATGCCCTCAGCATCCTTGCAGGTACCTCGTAGCAATGCACAGCCATGGAAGCAGAGGGGTGAGGACCAGAACACCCCAGACAGCACCTGCTCTGCCTCCTGCCTGGGCTGCAGCTATTTTATGCATAGCGACTTCTGATAATCACAACAAAAGTATGGAGTTGGAGTTTAATCTAAGACACAGCTATGTCCCCCAGCACCGCACAGGACACAGCTGCCCCTTCCAGCGCACCCTGCTCTACAAACACATCTCACTGCTTTCTCCCCAAGGACTCCCCATGCAAACCCTTGGGACCTTCTGATGTTACGGCAGCCCCACCGCCCCAGCACAGAGCATTCCTCTCTGCCCCCCAGCAGCTCAGAGGGGCTCTCAGGTGGAACACGCAACCACCAAAGCTCCACATGAGAGACCCATCCAACAGGGCTCACGTGTGCACAGGGGTGTCTTCCCACACTGCTGTCAGCCAGGCCTGCCTGGGGAAGATTAGCACTGGCACCGTGTCAACCATGACTTTAATCTGGTGATGAATATTCATTTGCTCACACCTTGCCATCTTCCCTGGAGCCCAGAGCTGTGGTGGCTGAAGAAGGACAGCAGTGGGCCACTTCCCTGCAGTGCTTCTGGCTCCAAACGCACAGGAACAACTGTGGGGGAAACTCCACCGTTCAGCAAGTTGATGAATGCAATTTATTTTATGACCAAATTAAGCCAGGCTAATGCTGCCTTTTGCATCAGACAATTCAGTTCTAGTAATTGCTACCCTGGGGGTCTCTTCTCCTCTCTCCATACCCAGCCCATTTATAACACTAATGGCAGCGATGTGTGAGCAGAGGGAGGATAATAGACCTTAAATAGCAGCAACATCCTCCTGGAGGAGAGAGAGGGCTTTGTCTTTCCATTTCCAGGACCTGTAGAGCCCCAAGAGGCTTTGGGAAGACCTGAAATGACACTGAGTTGATGTGGTATAAGGGATGGGATCAGACTGCTGCCTCGTGCCCTTCACTGAGTGCTGCTGGAGCTGTGCACCACTCCCCAGCACAGCCCCACACCTGCACAGACCCGTGTGTGTGTGTACACCACCACCAACCAACCAACCAGAGGAGCATGCATGCATTTGGGTTTCTAAGAACTGAGGAAAACCTGCAGAGAAATGGACAGAACTGTGTTTTCCTGTGGGCTGCAGACAACTCATTTTCCAAATGCGCTGAGTACCAAAGGCTCAAAGTGCTCTGCTGAGTGCAAACTCTGAATACTTCCAAAGCCAGAAAGGAAGACACCCCAAGCTGAATCTACTTACACGGAATAACCTCTTTGTTTGCCTGTGGGAAGCAAGAAGGCCACCCTAAGTCCCTCGGATGTCTGTGCTTGTTCTATTTTTATGACAGTTCTGAAATTGGCAGTGGAAATTCTCTGTTCCTACAGGGCCACTGGTGCCCGCTCCCCTGCTGGCCTGGCTCCTGGTGACTGCTGCTGCAGCATCCTGTCCCCTGCGATGGTGATGCATGGTGCATCAGTGCGGTGCTGCACGGTGCTGCAACCCACCTGCAACTTCATGCCGCCTCTCCCCTCCTTCCCTCTCCTTGCTGTTATATCTGCCACTGATTCACAGTGTGGCTTTGCAATGGCCCATGATTTGAAGGAGATAAGGCCTTTGCTTGCCTCTTTTTGGTGCGCTTAACAAAACAGTTGTGTATAAAGCCAAGCTCTCCTCCAAAGCAGCAAGGAGAGGTGAATGCGGCTCAGCATTTCTTTTCAGATATGAGGAGCTGAAATGTCACAGAAATGTTGTTAAGAAGGAAAATCTTTTCACAGCCTGCCTTGACTTCTTCTAAAGAGAGGTGAAAATAGCTGTGGGATCTGAGCATGGCATTGCTAAAGGAATGGAAATGTCTGTGCCTGCAGTGTGTCTGCAGTGGCTCCAGGCTGCACCCACAGCATCACAGCCCTTTGTCCTTCCCTCCCTGTACTGCAATGGGGGCAGCTTCTGCTCCCCAGGCTGTGACCAGAGGCTCTACAGTGCTGGACATGGCATGACATAGCATGATGAAACAAGGTCCTCTTTTCAGGGCAAAGCTGCATTGCCCATTATGTTGGAAACCAGCCTTGATCTATCCATCCAGTCCCACAGCACTGCCTTGTGCTTGGGGAGCTCCCATCTGCCACCCTTTGTGCCCCTCCATTGGGCATTATCCCCTTCACCTGCTACACGCTCCCCCCACTGGGCTGTTCTCCAGCCCTCCCTGCTTCGATCCATTCTGTGAATGGCAATGAGCAATTTCTGGCAGTGCAGCTCCAGATGCCCTCAGCTCACTGCCGTCCCCCCTCCAGCTGCAGCACAGTGCGCCCATCACTCAGCTGCCTGGTGCAGCAGAGCACAGTGCAGCGCTCAGCACTGCCCACACTGCAATGTGCCCCTGAGCAGCTGCTGGCCACAGAGCCTCACTGCAGCTCTCTTCTTTCCTCAGGGCGCATCACTCCTCAGCCACAACACGGACCAGCAAGAGGAAGAGGTGTAGGAGCAGCTCCAGAAGTGGTGAATGGGCTGTGGGTGCTCACGTGCTGCAGCTGCGGTGTCACCCAGCAAAGTCCCAGCGGTACCTCACAGCTCGTGTGACAGTGCTCCCATTGAGAAACGTTCTGAATGAGAGCCTCCTGGCTCCGAGAGCAAACAGCACAGCTGGGAATACAAAGGAACAGGAGAGATGAGCAGGGAGGTTTCCTTGCACAGATCTCCCATTTCCACATGAGGAGAAGTGTGAGCCCTGGTTCTTTTATTCTCGCTGTACGAATGCACTCCACTTCTCCATCGCTTTCTGCTTGACTCCTCCTCTGGCTGGCTGCAGAGAGGCAGATCCCTGCATTTACTCACCTGGGGACGCAGAAATAAGCACCAGCATAGGTGCTGCTCTGCTAACTGTGGTGGTTGGCGGGTTTTATAGATGGAGGCGACGTGGTGGCTTTGTAATTGCCTTTTCATACAAGGATGAGCACAGAGCTGCAGTCTCACTGCAGCACTTCAGTTTATCCCAGCCTACACCTGGCCTGGAGCTGCTGCACTGCCTCCTATGTGATCAGCAGCCAACGATGCTTCCAGCCGACTCCTCTGATAGTGAAATCAAAACGCCTTCTTTGCATTTCCCCTTTGGCCATGTCCCTCTGCCTGCTGCAGAAGGGGGCAAGAGCTGTGATTCCTTCCTGCTTTCTGCCTTAAAAACAACCCCAGGTTTTTCTGGCAGCGTTACGCATTCCCGATGATTTCCATTGGTTTGGATGGCACAGAAAAGGAGCCACGACGATGTGTGCTTTAGGGGCTTTCTGCTCTCTTCCAGCTTTGGCTGGGCAATTTCCATTGCCAATAGAGTCAACCTTGGATTCTGATATGAAGTGAAAATCCACACATCGTTCTATGCTGTCTTTCCTGCTCCAGAACTGTTCTTCATTCCCAGCATGGGAACACACCAACTGTTTTTTATGTACCTGAAGTGTGCTCAAAGTCAATTGGAAATACCAAATATACCTCCTACTGTCACCAAAGACTTTTGCAGCAAATTATTCTGTTTTATCAAGCACATAAAGACCCACAAAGCTGGCCCTTTAATGTACTCCCATAGCCATAAACTTACACTGCTGAAATAATTGCATTTTAATGATTTTTTTTATCTCTGCGTAATCTGTGTATTCAACAATCTCACCAACAGAAGGAGAAATGATCACTGCAGAAGCTTTCTGCTTAGAGATTAGGTGCATGCTAATTCTTCATCCCCACCGGGTGAAAGCTTCCCTGTTATGTGCCCTAATGGCTTCTGTGGCAATAATGGGGCCATCATGAAGCCCAGGTTGGGTATGGCACAGAGTGAATGCTTTGCTGCCTGCACGCCAGGCTTCACAGGCTCAAGCTAAAGCAGAGATACAACTGGATGCTATCTGGCACCTGCTCTTCTCTTCTGAGGACTTGGGAGCAGCCACCAACAGAGCTGCATTGAGAGGTGGGCCATTGCCCAGCTCCCCATCCTATGGGGCTGGAGCTCCTCTCAATGCACCGCTGAGAAACTCTTTCACTCCATTTGCCTCTTGGGTAGCGATACATCACAGCCTAATTAAACCTTTAATTGAGACGTAGTAACAGCTATACAGATATTAATTAGCTAAGTTGTGCCGTTTATGAACAGCACGCAGAATGCTGCCAACTGCCACGCGATGCACAGACCTGTGCAACTGATGGTTCATTGGGCTGAGCATTCCCTGCAGTGATTTCTGGTTATTTAGTAGGACTGGTATCACAAATTATTAAATCCAGCTAATAATTAGCTTAAATGGACATTAATTACCATTCACTAACAATCAGATTGTTACGACACCCACGTGCTTATCCGGATGCCTTCTCCTGTTTAATGACACAGAAACAAAAGTCGTATGAATTACTAATATTTACAGCTTATTGAGAGGAACGGCCTCAGTCAGGAGGAACAGATTAGCTGGACATGACCACATGTTGAGCGTAACCACTGCTAACATCTCAGGCATGTGTTTAATTGGTGTGCTTTGCTAATCTGATCACTGCGCTGCAAAGCGACCCTCACTGCATCCCATTGCACACGAGGAGATGGCTGTAGCACAACGTGCTATGGAAGTCTCTGCTTCAGGAATGAATTACACTGCAGCAAGCTATATTTGGAGGTCTCCGGCGCTGCTTTCCATTCTGTATCCTTTGATGTTTTATACATTTGTCTGAGCTGCTGTCTGCTGCTTGAGCTGGCTTGAAGTTATCAAAGTTTGATCGCCTTTCAACTATCAAAGCACTTCCTGCAGCCCCTCCTCTTCCCCAGGTTTTCCTTGGGATGCAGTCGAGCTGCAGAGACAACAGCAGGCGTTGCCCCTTGGCGGCACAGCCACGGAGCAGAGGGCTGGGAGCACTGCATGGGGTGGCAGGGGGGGGGATCGGCCCAGAGATGGCCTCAGGACCCCCACCACCATCACCTCCCCCAGCACTGTGGGGTCACAACCACAGCTCTGCCCATGGAGCAGGGAGGAATTTGTTTGATTATATCCCCCTCTCCTCCAGGGTCCTGAGAGGCTTTATCAATTCTCACCTAAACAAGATTATCTATTTTTACACTGGATTCTGTATGGGGAGCTTACACTCACATGAGCAACAATGGCCATCAAGGGAAGTATTATTTGTCCTTTCTCATCGTGCAGCAGCAATACGAGCGCAACAGGAACTGCCAATACAATTAGAAAGCGGCAAAAAGGAGTGAAAGGATTGAGGTCATGCCATGCAGAGACAGCAGCCACCAAAGCCTTGGCTTACACCATGCAAGGGGCATGCAGGACCAGGAGGAAATCAGACCCTGGGGTGATGGCGATGGTGCCACACACTGCTGGGAGATGATGCTCTGCCTCACAGCCTACCTCTCTGGGATGGGCAATAAAGATGCAATTATGCGGAGACAGAGGAATAAGGGAGATCAATGATGGTCTTGCATTTATATAGCACATTTCATCCCCAACCGTCTAGTTAACTGATTGATATACAAATTACATCTTGAGAGATCACTGTGTCCCTCCCTGACACGCAGATATGTATAATGTGATCATTATTTTTTAAAGAAAACTCACTTATTAATGCCAACCCTACAATTGGGGTGAGCTCTCCGGGTAAAGATGAATCAGGAGTGACAAAACTTTGCAGTATGGTGACAAGAGCGCTTAAGAATGAATGGAATAATTTAGTTACCGAGATCCCTCCGACACGATAAGCTCAAAGCCAAACAGAAAGAGCCTCTCTCTTCCAAGGACTCAAAGCAGACTTTGTTAAGATGCAATTAAGCACAAAGTCCCTTGAAATCAATCACTTCCAGAAACGAATGCCTACCTTGCTGATTAGACGGTGGGTAAGCCGGGGGCAATTAATGCGTCGCTATGAAAATTGCTAACCATGAAAGCAACCAATTTTCATGGGATAATTGCTCTGAGAAAGGCTGGACTGTTAGTAACAGCAGTGATGTGTCTGGGAGAGGAGAACCAGCCGCACTAACTGCCACTAATTAGCAATGACCTGCTCCTCATTAGCGCCGTGTTGGATTGGATCTGGGCGGCTCATGCCGGCACACGCAGTCCCATTGGCTGAAGCCAAACCCTCGTGCTGCACCACTCTGAGCAACGTGCTGCATTTCTCCACCTTCCAAAGCATGTTTGACCAGCGTGGCTGAGAGGAGGTGCTGGGGAGAAATGTTTGTTTTCCACGCTCCTGCAGCTCGGGGCCAATTTTGCACAGGTTGTAATAGTTGTACACCGTGAGGCTTTCTAATTGAGCCATTATGGAATGGTCCTGTTTGCTGAGCTGGTCTGATGGCCATCCCACTGAGCCCGGCCACAGTGCTGCGAGGTGGGGAGTGTGGTCAGATAGGGAGCTGTCAGCAGAAATGCTGGGTCCCGGCGTGACTGTGGCTGTACTCTGCGTGGGAAAAGGATTGATGTCAGATCCCCCCATCTTTGCTCTGCACTCAGATTTTCCTTGCTGGACACCTCAGCCAATGGGTGCTGTGCATAGAGACACAGGGATCCAACCCTCAGTGCTCGGAGGGATGGAACTGGGTTGGCACTCACAGCTGAGAGGTGTGGATCATTGAATTCCTCATTAACATCCTGGGCTGGTACCGGATCTGGAGGTTGGTGGCCCTGCCTATGTCAGGGGCTTGGACCTTGATGATCCTTGGGGTCCCTTCCAACCCGAACCGTTCTATGATCCCCTCATTATTTTTGACAACAAATTACTTTAAGATCAAGGGCTCCCGCTGCATCTCAACATACAAACTTCACTTCCAAACTCTTCAGCTTGCCTGAAGCTGTTGCTAACAAAACGAGCAAACTGGATGGTTTGCATGGTGGTTTGTCCATTTCCACTTTTCTTCACAGGAAGTTCTCCTCACCGCTGCCCCATCTGCTCAGTCTGTGCTCAGCCCCGGCCTGCAGGTGCACTTTGTGCTCCCTTGGAGCGCAGCACCTCCTGCTCTGCACTGCGGCTCCTCTTCTCCCAGAGGCAACGATGCAATTTCTTATGAAGTCTCCAAAATCAGAAATTTCAGTCGAGATTTTGCTCTGCGAGCTCTCAGGAAGGTCTTTCGACAGCCGACAGACTCCCAGCTCCCAACAGAACCTCCTTCTCTGTCCCTATACCAGCTCTGAGATTCTTTTCTTCAGGGCTCAGGGGCAAGCAGCCCCCACCTCCCACACCTTAACCCCTGTGCTGGGAACCACGAGCACCAAGAAGCTGAAGAAAGAACTCTATACAGGTCAGGGATGGTTCTGCCCATTAATTGTTTGCTGCTTGGCTGGCTATCGATTACCTATTTTGCAGCGTTGCTGTTTGTTTTTCTTTGCAATGTATTGGATTCCCAAGGCTTTTAATCAACTGTAATTGATTGCAATTACCACTTGCTGCTCCTGAGCCTTCCTGGCTCCCCATGCCCAGCACAGGGCTACCATGTTCCAACTGCACACAGGTCAGCAAGCAGAGCATGGTGCCAACCCGTCCTGAACTCACACAGCCTCCATCAGCCAACCACATCCAAGGGAACCAACAAACCCAAAGGTTCTTCCCAAGCATCCCTGCACAGCACACACTGCCATCCTGCTGCCCTCTCTGCTTTGCAGGAGAACAGTGCAGAGCCTCATGGAAATGATGGAGCCTCTGCAAACTTTCCGCTTGCTGAACTTGGAAATCTCAGCAGGTGTTTCACTTGCAGCTGGAGCAGTGCTCGGATGTATGTCTTCCATTGGTTTAATGATTAATTGTATCCAGTGGAAAATTATCCCGCAGGCACCACAATCAGCACTCAGCGTTTCCAAATGTTAGTTTCTTCTATAAATGGATGTTAGCAGAAAGCAGATGGCAAAGATAATTCACTGTCTGCTGTGCTATCCTCACCCATTGTCTCCGCCTGTTGTGTGAGCCTCAGTCGGGACAGATCCGCTGTTATCTCCTCAGCTGCCGGGTATCAGGCTGAGACGGGCCATGATTTATGGCTGCCTGGGTTTCATTACCAACTTGTTGCTCTGCGATGCAGTCTGAGATCAGAAGGGGCCCGGTGAGGCTGAGAGGAAGGGGTTAACGCCGGGGTTCTGCTCAGAGGGGTGCTTTGAAGCTCAGCTCCCATCCAGGCATATGCTGGCAAGACCAAATGCTGGGAGGGCAGGCATTGCTGGGCTTGGCTGAGACCTCCCCTGCCTGTGGCTGCCCCATGATGTTCTGCAGATGGGGCTGTGCCTCTGTCCCCAGCTCAGCCCGCTGCCATCCCCTTGCCGTCCCTTGGGTCAGGCACTCTCCTGTGTCGGGCTCTGCTGAGGGTGTTCTGATGGCACTGAGACTTCTCTACTTTTTGTTCCTTTCCCCCTGAGACACCGACCATTGGAAACACCTCTCAGCACTGCCACTGCTGAGATGCTGTGGGAAACGTAAGACACGCCGTCTCCCTTTTGTCCTGTGAGATGAGCAGTCAGTGAGGTGGAGGCTTAGAGGAGAAACCCTTCCCCAAACCAAAG